>JAPMUY010001944.1:72500-107500 GCA_026901105.3 Galaxias olidus | reverse complement strand
CAGCTGACAGATGATAGACAGAAACTCCATACACACAAACACACAGAAACACAAAGAATGCGCACACACAGAATTAACACACAGAGACATATACTCACACACACTGAATGTAAACAGACAAACAGGCACTCGCACACAGAAACACACAATTCAATTCTAACAGATTTAGAGCGAGACAATGAAATGGCTCGTGTTCCGTCTGTCCAGTCATAGCTTCTAATAAACAACAAACCCCAAGCCAACTTTAGAGGCAGTGAAGCTCACACGGGCTGCTTTTACCAGCAGCCGAAAACAGCCGGCCTCTGGAGAACTAAGGGATCGTTGAAAGAATATAAACACTGCTTCTCTAAGCTACACGATATAACAGTGGTACTGTTCAATAGAAACACAGGATAGAACAGTGGTACTGTTCAATAGAAACACAGGATATAACAGTGGGACTGTTTGATAGAAACAGTGGATAGAACAGTGGCACTGTTTAATAGAAACACAGGATAGAACAGTGGTACTGTTTGATAGAAACAGTGGATAGAACAGTGGCACTGTTTAATAGAAACACAGGATATAACAGTGGTACTGTTGAATAGAAACACAGGATAGAACAGCGGTACTGTTTAATAGAAACACAGGATAGAACCGTGATACTGTTTAATAGAAACAGAGGATATAACAGTGGTACTGTTTAATAGAAACAGAGGATATAACAGTCATCATCATCATCATCTTCATCCGCTTTGTCCGGGGTCGGGTCGCGGAGGTAGCAGTTCCAGCAGGGCATCCCAAACTTCCCTTTCCCGGGCCACATTAACCAGCTCTGACTGGGGGATTCCAAGGCGTTCCCAGGCCAGTGTGGAGATATAATCCCTCCACCTGGTCCTAGGTCTGCCCCGCGGCCTCCGCCCAGCTGGACGTGCCTGGAACACCTCCCTAGGGAGGCAGCCAGGTGGCATCCCTACTAGATGCCGAACCACCTCAACTGGCTTTCATAGAACAGTGGTACTGTTCAATAGAAACACAGGATAGAACAGTGGTACTGTTTAATAGAAACACAGGATAGAACAGTGGTACTGTTTAATAGAAACACAGGATAGAACAGTGGCACTGTTAACAGTGGTACTGTTTAATAGAAACACAGGATAGAACAGTGGTACTGTTTAATAGAAACACAGGATAGAACAGTGGTACTGTTGAATAGAAACACAGGATAGAACAGTGGTACTGTTGAATAGAAACACAGGATAGAACAGTGGTACTGTTTAATAGAAACACAGGATAGAACAGTGGTACTGTTGAATAGAAACACAGGATAGAACAGTGGTACTGTTTAATAGAAACACAGGATAAAACAGTGGCACTGTTGAATAGAAACACAGGATAGAACAGTGGTACTGTTGAATAGAAACAGAGGATAGAACAGTGGTACTGTTGAATAGAAACACAGGATAGAACAGTGGTACTGTTGAATAGAAACACAGGATAGAACAGTGGTACTGTTGAATAGAAACACAGGATAGAAACACTGTTTAATAGAAACAGAGGATATAACAGTGGTACTGTTGAATAGAAACAGTCATAGAACAGTGGTACTGTTCAATAGAAAGAGTCAATCAGTTGATAGAGTTCATTGCCAAGAACATACATTAATATGTATTAAAATTAATCGCGTCAATCTGAATATCCAGAAACTGAAAAGCAATTGTTATGGACTATGGTTTTATTCCAAACCTAGAGACCCAGAGAACAGAGATGTAGACCTTAAACAGGAGGGATGTACCGGCTAGCATTTGTTATTAGGAACTATGGAAGAAACATAGAGAACACCACCACCAGGGGGCGCTGGTGCTCTGGGGGTGTGTGTGTGTGTGTGTGTGTGTGTGTGTGTGTGTGAGAGAGAGAGAGACAGAAACAGAGACATAGAGAGAGGAACAGCACTAGCACCACTAGGACATGGATCATTCACACTGTCCTCTCTGCAGAGATCTAGATCTACAGCGGAGCCTCTTTTGACCCTGACGGGGCACAGTAGGAGTCACCGTGGAAACCGTTTCAGACAGGGTGTGTGTGAGATCCTGATGTAGCGGTGGGGTCGTGATGTCACGTCTCTCTACTCCACTTCCTGTTTAGACTGAGAAACCAACCCACAAAGGGTTTTGGGGGGAATTGGATCGTGGCAGGAAGGAGGCAAGCAGGAGGGAATTCCTACATTACCCACAAAGCTCAACCCTGACACGTTCAATGAGCAATATAGCACTGAAGCAAGTGCTCATGGGAAATGAGTTCTGTAATCCAATTAGTGCTCCGTTAGGGAAAAGACCTCAGTGCAAACTAAACACACTAGAGGTTCCACTTCCCTTCCCCTTCCACTATCTCTCTGTGCTTTGAACAGCGCTGGTCAGGAACCGATCCAACACAGCTCTCTCTCTCTCTCGCTCTCTCGCTCTCCCTCTCCTCTCTCCCCAGGCCTGCTGCAGAGAGGGAGCCCGTACCCGTGGGGGGACGACTCCCACTCGTCTGGGTGTGTATGGAGTAAGGGGAGAGAGAGTGTGTACACCCCCTCAAAAAAAAGATGAAAATGCCAACCCCAAACCACACCGAATGTAAATCTGCACTTAGCACAGAGCTGAGGAGAAAAACAGAGCAAGATTCCTTTCACCCCCCCCCGCCCCTCCCCACCCCCCCGCCCCCACCCAGCGGTTGTGCTTGGCCTTGTGGAAGCAGGGAAATGGGTCAGCGAGCCCCCTGCTCCAGCCCCAGTCCGCCTGCCGGTGAAATCCGACTCCAGGTCTTATTTTCCTGAGGTAATGAAAAGCAGGTCTCTACGAAGGAAGCCACTGGGCTCCTTAACAACGCCTGGTCGGCACGGCGACGGAGGAATTCAACGTGTTAGCAAAGCTCCATATTTAATTGTATCAGCATGTTTTACTGAGAAGCACATGAAAGAAAGAAGGAAAGAGAGAGAAAGAAGGAAAGAGAGAAAAAGACGAAAGAATGAAAGAGAAAGAGTAGGAGTGTGTAGGAGGGTTATGTGATATGCAGAATATCCTGTCAAAATAAATTCAAAAGAAAATGATTGACAACTCTGGAAGTTAAACAGACTTCTCAAAGTTCTCAAAGACACTCAATCAAAACTATTTTCAAATTGCCTCCACTATCCTGTACAGATGTCAATACAAACATACAAATGAACTGCATAATAAATATGAGCCTCTGCTGTCTCCTGTAGGCAAAGTTATCGGTCAGTACTCGTGAGTGCTGATGAAAACTGACGTTCAAAAATAGACATTCTGAATTGGAAAACACTTTCGAAGTTTGCATGTCTACCATAATGTAAATGTTTTTATTAAATGGACAATAAAAGTGTCGCCAGAAGAAATAAATGTTTTATAAAATTAAAGCTTCCTCTACATTAACCATAGGAAGTTTGTAGCGTTTCCATAGAAATATTATAATTAGAAAGAGCCGAAATCTATGAGGGGCACATCATTAACGAGCGCATCGTTAACGAGCACTTTGATAACGAGCGCATTATTAACGAGCACATTGTCAGAAGAGCTCCACCAACTTATGAGCCTATCACAGATATCATATTGCTGAATATGTTCAGTTTCAGTGTATAATAAACATGTGAAAATATACAATATATGTATATATGTAAGATATATACATATATATATATATATATATATATATATATATATATATATATATATGTCAATTTCACGCATTGATTTAGTACAATTGATTATCAAAAAAATTGTGTGATAAAATATTTCAACTGAACTTTGCAGTTTGCACTGCCTAACTGCAAACCAAACATGCTGGAAGAGGATTACCATACTCTCAATGGAAGATGTATCTACAAAACACCTCTAATATCAAAAATATGAATTAATAAATAATAATGTCAGTTGGGCTGTAGTTACAAAACATTTGAATTAATAATTAATAATGTCGGTTGGGCTGTAGTTATAAAAAAAAAGGGGGTGGTCCCCTAAATGGGGGGGGGGGGGGTCTGACTGACAGGTTTGAAACAACACCCAAGTGTTCTACTAACACAGAGAGAGAGAGCGGCAGAGAGAGAGAGAGAGGCAGAGAGAGAGAGAGAAAGGCAGAGAGAGAGAGAAAGAGCGGCAGAGAGACAGAGAGAGAGAGCGAGAAAGACAGAGAGCGACAGAGAGAGAGAGGCAGAGAGAGACAGAGAGAGAGAGGCAGAGAGAGAGAGAGAGAGCAGACTAAAGAGGAGTGATGGAGCGTGACTGGAGTACATTCCCCACAAGACCCTCACTTCCTGTTTGAGGATCTTACTCAGCATCCAGGAGGAACACTGGGTCCACACACACATACCCCCTCACACACACACCCTCACACACACACACACACACACACACACACACACACACACACACACACACACACACACACACCCTTACTCAAACACACCCTTTCTCTCACACACTCACACACACACGCTCACTAATGCACGCAGGCCATCAAACTCACACAAACCACATATATAATACTATTTTTGTTTGCACAACAACCCACACAAAGACCACCCCTCCTTAAGTGAACTGTGATCAGAGCTGCATTGAGGTTGACTATCCTGGCCAGCCAAAGCACTAAGCTAAGCAAACTGACGTCCAAGGGGTTTCATTCAGTACAACACTCAATTACATCAGATGGGCATTATTCAAATTCAGTTCATAATCCTGTCCATAATCCATAATCATGAGCTTTGGGTAGTGACCGAAAGAATAAGATCGCGAGTACAAGCGGCTGAAATGTGTTTCCTCCGTAGGGTGGCTGGGCTCAGCCTTAGGGATAGGGTTAAGAGCTCGGTCATCCGGAGGGAGCTCGGAGTAGAGCCGCTGCTCCTTCGCGTCGAAAGGAGCCAGATGAGGTGGTACGGGCATCTGATTAGGATGCCTCCTGGGCGCCTCCCGTTGGAGGTTTTCCGGGCACGCCCTACTGGTAGGAGACCCCGGGGTAGACCCAGAACACGCTGGAGAGATTATATATCTCGTCTGGCCTGGGAACGCCTCGGGATCCTCCAGGAGAATCTGGAAAGCGTTGCTGGGGATAGGGACGACTGGAATTCCCTGCTGAGCCTGCTGCCACCGCGACCCGGCCCCGGATAAGCGGCGGAAAATGGATGGATGGATGGAGTTCATAATCCTAAATGATGATTGGTGAGTTTAAGATTCCAGCGGCTCCTCAGCCCACCAATTAGAGTCTGAGGTTTAGTGACAGGAAGGCAAATTTGCTCAATATGTAAAAACAATTCAGTTAATGCTGTTATGGTGACAATTCCGGAACTGCCAACACATGCTTTCACACATGGATAAACACACACACAAACGTATACACGCATATACACACTCACAAGCAGCCCACTAAAAATACACAACCACACATATGAACAGGAAGTTGAGGTTGATTTCTGACTCTAAAGATGTGATAAGCAGGGAAAACTGTGACCCTAATAAACACACAACATATTAATGCTAAAACACACACACACACACACACACACACACACACACACACACACACTGATCACTTTATGTTCAAATACAACAGCTAAAAGGACAATTTAATATATGTATGTGTAAATATAAGAGAACACCACTTTCTAAACATACATCTAAACTAAAACTGATTCTAGAACACGTATCCAAACTAAAACTGATTCTAGAACACGTATCCAAACTAAAACTGATTCTAGAACACGTGTCCAAACTAAAACTGATTCTAGAACACGTATCCAAACTAAAACTGATTCTAGAACACGTATCCAAACTAAAACTGATTCTAGAACACGTATCTAAACTAAAACTGATTCTAGAACTCATATCCAAACGAAGACTGATTCTAGAACATATATCCAAACTAAAACTGATTCTACAACACGTATCTAAACTAAAACTGATTCTAGAACACATATCCAAACTAGCACTCTAAATCACAGTAGTAAACTAAAAGCCTGTCAGACCCTCCAGACTGTCAGTGAGTTAGTCCTCCGAGCCCTGATGGGCGGCTGCCAGCTGAGGCTCAGTACACCCTGCAAGGCTAATCAGTTAATGATTCCCATATTTCCTAGAAGACTAGCAGGGCGAATAACTGGACTGAGAGGAACAAAATATGCCAAGTCTAAACAAAGCTGGTTTAAAGAGAGAATGCAGCTCTGGGGGGGTTGGGAGCTTCTTCCATAGTGTGTGTGTGTGTGTGTGTGTGTGTGTGTGTGTGTGTGTCTGTGTGTGTCTGTGTGTGTTCTCCTGCTGTGGTGATGTGCTGTGTAATCACTCATAACTTTTTTTACATACACTGAATGCTTCTGGGTAACCCTTATGTTAGTTCTAATTCAGTCTCTCTTTCACAACAACACATAGACGTCTACATTTAAACTAAACGTTGTGCGCGGCAGAATTCTGAATTTAGTTGCTGGCCAGGACTCGTCTGACACAGACATCCTGGTATGGTTTCCCTGGTCAGACAGGCTGAATGTGTAAGTGGCACTTCAATCTCGAGCGCCAAAGTACAGCGGCCTCAGAGAGAGGCTACTTACACTCCGCCTCAGTGCCTCAGCAGACTCCCTGTGTCTCCTCAAACGTGTATATAACGTGTATGTAACGTGACTTCCTCAGTGCTGGTGACGTGTATATAACGTGATTCCCTCAGTGCTGGTGACGTGTATATAACGTGGTTCCCTCAGTGCTGGTACAGTGTAGTCATCTCGGTTCCAGCTCAGAGATACTGCCAGACACACGATCAAACACACAGCCCAGCACAGAGATACTGCCAGACACACGATCAAACACAGAGCACAGCTCAGAGATACAGAGCAGAGCACCAACACACCACCATAGCTCCCACACAATGACAACACTACAGGATAAAAAGCCTGCGCTGCGACTGGCTGATCTGGGCAAAGCCCACCCCCACGAAGCCTTTTCTTCCAATCAAAACAAAGACGGATGTTCAAAAACATAGTTCACACCAGTTTCTGGGGTTGAGGACGCTGAGTCGCTCACCCTAAACACACAGGAAGCAGAGCAGAGAGGAAGTATGGAGGAACACTGTACCAGAACATCACCATCACAATAACATCATCATAACCATCACCGGAACATCACCGGAACATCACCGTAACATCACCAGAACATCACCAGAACATCACCGTAACATCACCAGAACATCACCGTAACATCACCGTAACATCACCCGTAACATCACCCGTAACATCACCCGTAACATCACCCGTAACATCACCCGTAACATCACCCGTAACATCACCCGTAACATCACCAGAACATCACCAGAACATCACCGTAACATCACCCGTGACATCACTGTAACATTACCGTAACATCACCGTAACATCACCAGAACATCGCCGTAACATCACCCGTAACATCACTGTAACATTACCGTAACATCACTGTAACATCACCGTAACATCACTGTAACATTACCGTAACATCACTGTAACATCACCGTAACATCACCAAAACCATCACCATAACATCACGATAACAATCACCATAACAATCACCATAACAATCACTCAGAGCTTTGTCAATGGCACACCCGCACAGAACATTAAACAAAGACATTCATACTGTAGGTTAGGTAATACAGTTAGGGCCAAAAATATTTGGACAGTGACACAAGTTTTGTTATTGTAGCTGTTTACGAAAACATATTCAGGATACAATTATATAATCAATATGGGCTTAAAGTGCAGACTCTCAGCTGTAATTTGAGAGTATTCACATCCAAATTGGAGCAAGGGTTTAGGAATTACAGCTCTTTAATACGTAGCCACCTCTTTTTCAAGGGACCAAAAGTAATTGGACAATTGACTCAGAAGGCTGCAAAAAAATATAACAACGCTGCATGGGCTCTTCCCTCATTAACTTGTCATCAATTAAGCAGTTAAAAGGTCTGGAGTTGATTCCAGGTGTGGCGTTTGCATTTGGAAGCTGTTGCTGTGAACACACAACATGCGGTCAAAGGAGCTCTCAATGGAGGTGAAACAGACCATCCTGAGGCTGAAAAAAAAGAAATCCATCAGAGAGATAGCAGAAATGTTAGGAGTGGCCAAATCAACAGTTTGGTACATTCTGAGAAAAAAAGAGTGCACTGGTGAGCCTGGGAACTCAAAAAGGCCTGGACGTCCACGGAAGACAACAGTGGTGGATGATCGCAGAATCCTTTCCATGGTGAAGAAAAACCCCTTCACAACATCCACTCAAGTGAAGAACACTCTCCAGGAAGTAGGTGTATCAGTATCTAAGTCTACCAGAAAGAGAAGACTTCATGAGAGTAAATACAAAGGATTTACCACAAGGTGCAAACCATTAATCAGCCTCAAAAATAGAAAGGCCAGAATTGACTTTGCCAAAAAACACCTGAAGAAGCCAACCCAGTTCTGGAACAGCATTCTTTGGACAGATGAGACTAAGATCAACCTGTACCAGAATGATGGGAAGAAGAAAGTTTGGAGGAGAATTGGAACAGCTCATGATCCAAAGCACACCACATCTTCTGTAAAACATGGTGGAGGCAGTGTGATGGCATGGGCATGCATGGCTTCCAATGGCACTGGGTCACTTGTGTTTATTGATGATGTGACAAAAGACAAAAGCAGCCGGATGAATTCTGAAGTGTATAGGGATATACTTTCTGCTCAGATTCAGCCAAATGCAGCAAAGTTGATTGGACGGCGCTTCACAGTACAGATGGACAATGACCCAAAACATACTGCAAAAGCAACCCAGGAGTTTTTTAAAGCAAAGAAGTGGAATATTCTGCAATGGCCGAGTCAATCACCAGATCTCAACCCAATCGAGCATGCATTTCACTTGCTCAAGACAAAACTTAAGGCAGAAAGACCCACAAACAAGCAACAACTGAAGACCGCTGCAGTAAAGGCCAGGCAAAGCATCACAAAGGAGGAAATCCAGCGTTTGGTGATGTCCATGGGTTCCAGACTTCAGGCAGTCATTGCCTGCAAAGGATTCTCAACAAAATATTAAAAAGTAACATTTTACTTGGGGTTATGTTTATTTGTCCAATTACTTTTGAGCCCCTGAAATGAGGAGCGTTTGTATAAAAATAGCTACATTTCCTACATGTTTAATCATATATTTTTGTTCAACCCCTTGAATTAAACCTTAATGTCTGCACTTCAATTCCGTCGTAGTTGTTTCATTTCAAATCCAATGTGGTGGCATGCAGAGCCCAAATCATGAAGATTGTGTCACTGTCCAAATATTTTTGGGCCTAACTGTATGTTCAAAGGGATGTGGTGTGCCACTAGCATGCAGTTTAACATGGACCAACATAAGACAATCGTACTGTCCAAACACAGACAGTGGAGTGGGAAGTGTGGCAGGGATACTGTCTGTCCAGGGGCCACAGACACACACATCCCAGAGCGTGTAACGTGGCAGGGATACTGTATGTCCAGGGGCCACAGACACACGGTGGAGCTGGCTAATGTGCCTGACATTTCAGGGATACTGTATGTCCAGGGGCCACAGACACACGGTGGAGCTGGCTAATGTGCCTGACATTTCAGGGATACTGTATGTCCAGGGGCTTGGTTTTAGGGCTGGTCTCTGGTTGTTTTCCTGGAAGACTCTGAGATGACATGGAGCTCTGAGGAATGCACTGAGCAGCAGAGCAGAGAGGCATGAACCGCAACACACCACACAGTGGCTACAACTGTGTGTGTGCGTGTGTGTGTGTGTGTGTGTGTGTGTGCGTGTGTGTGTGTGTGTGTGTGAGAAGCAGAACAGAGGCCCGAACAACGACACACCACGCTGTGGCTGCTCCCTGTGTGTGTGTGTGTGTGTGTGTGTGTGTGTGTGCGTGCGTGCGTGCGTGCGTGCGTGCGTGCGTGACAGAGAGGGGTAAAGTGAGTGTAAAACCATCTGCTTGCTACACTCACTGCTCTCTACCCCTGGTAGAACCAAACTTTTCCAAACTCCAAACTTCAAAATGTTTCGATTTTAGTTTGTCAAAGCCGCTCTACTCCAGTTCTACAGTTTGATGTGACTGGAGATGCACCGGTGGACTGAGTGCTATGAATACTCAAATATATCCCTGTCCTTCTCATCCTTTCAAACCTTTGTCTAAAGCCTGCTCCCCTAGGATAGAGGATCAGCACCCTGACAGGGAGTAGGGAAGGTTGTTAGGATAGATGATCAGCACCCTGAGAGGGAGGAGGGAAGGTTGTTACCCTAGGATAGAGAATCAGCACCCTGAAAGGGAGGAGGGAAGGTTGTTAGGATAGATGATCAGCACCCTGACTGGGAGTAGGGAAGCGTGTAAGACCCATTATAACACACGAGATAACAGTGGAGATGGAGAGGAAAGAGATCTCTTTACTCGGAGACCACATATGAACTTTCTCCATCGTAATAATGTCTTAATAAACTCTTAAGAACATAAGAGTATCTACTATACTGTTGTCTTTTGTTTGGTTAAAGTCATCTTTCTCTGACCCTTTTTCTTGTGTAAGCTCCTTGCTTTGTGACGGTTACATTAACTATGGTTCCAAAGTGTATTGTACTAGTCTATGGTTTGTTTGAGAGCGGTCTGACCACGCTCCTCTAGCCATGGTAAATGCAGCTGTTGCTAACGTCTGTTTGGCTTCCTCTTCAGTTGATAATACCATCTTCTGGGAATGATAAAGAATCTTAGAACACAGTTACATAACTCCCAACCCTTAGGAGTGCCAGCACATAAACACAATGTGATGACCTCATTGGGACAGCTCTACAGGACCTTCTGATAGGCTGACCAGCGGCCCCAAGGCGCCTTCTAACCAGGAAATGCCGGTGATGTCATGGCTGTTCACAGTCATGGTCAAGGGTAGTGATGGAGAGTATAAAAAAATGGCCACCAAGTTAATAGTCCACAAGTTAAAATAATATTATTAGCAGCAATGTTGAGCTGATACACCAGATTAATAATGGCGGCCATTGAGATGAGTCACAAACACAGTCTCTCCTGTTTGGGGAATCTGGATTTCAACTCCAAGTCAGTATTGTTACAAGATATCCAACTGCCGTTCCTCCGGTTTTACTCGACCCTGAACGATCAGACTCAAGTCAATCACTACATGCTACAATTTAAATTGGATCATTAAAGTGAATCCAGTCCAATCACTACAGCGGCGGGAGAGCTCACCAATGACTCCAGCTGGACAAGTTGTGCAAGTGCAACAATAACTACTGAGGTACGATTAACAAATTCATGCGCAATCTTTGGCTCGGATTGTTCGGATTGATATATTTTCATTTTGCCAAAAATATCTCTAAAATATGTATTCCGTATATAAAATACATACGGAATACATGCATGCCTTTAGTATTTTTCAATATCTTGGAATTACCATAAAACTGATTGAAAGCTCAACTTTAATTGACATTGACAATTCCATAGAGGTCGTGCTAAGTTCAATTTCAAAACAATTGATTAACATATCTTACGTAACGGATACTGTATGATTAGACGGTCTGTTAATTTACTCGAAAGTAAAATTAGAAAACATTATGATGGAAGTGTTTTGAAAAGTTTCTGACATGGCATGCATGAAAACTAAACAATTCTGGGCTTTTTGGTGGAATTTCCCAAATAGCTACAAGCCCGCAACGTGTGGAAGTTTCAAATTATGTGCTAGAAAAACGTTATGCCCTGTAATTTCTCAACTAAAACGTTTATCAAAAATGATTAAGGATAGCATACAAAGTAGATCTGCAACATTATGTACCTAATAACATGAGTTCCAGTTTCTTTCGGTCCACCCGAAATCTTTCTTCGGTCCACTCTGGGTCTATTGGAACGTGAGACCCACTCAAGTCTTCCTCGGAACCAGCCACAGGCGAGTCGGTACTGCGCTCGCTGTTGGAACCGTTGTCGGACTGGTGCAAACATCCACCCATAGAGACACACTGGGCAGCCATTGCGCTGCACAGCAACGATTCCAGTGGCCACTGCGTTTTAAAAGTTACTTAAGACTAAGTTAATGACTTTAAACAAATGGTCTTGTCCCGCAACTTTTATGTCCAGAGTTATTTCGCACTGTTACACATTGCGGCGTGATAGCCTAATAAGTTCCTTCCTCAAACACCTTTTCTTTCTCCATCCAGCGACGCTCTAAAAATACATTGTGTTCTGTGGGAGAAGTAGTTCATTTTCTGAGTCTCGAGGAGTCAGAGCGCGCATGAGGCAAGGCTTACAAGCAACTCCTATAGGGAAACGTTTCACGTGTCAGGCAGAAAATCTTGGGGCTCCTCCCAATTGGCTGAACATCTATATTCCTCCCCTTGGTTTCGTTACTGAACAACTAAATGAACAAGTAAAGCTATAATCTTTCCAAAATAAGACGCTGTTCTGTTGCATTTTTGCTCTGCCTATTAGACCTCCAGTCATGTTTGCTAGTTCTGGGATACAATGTACAATGGGATACAATGTTAAAATTGGGGAATGGTCAGCTGTAACCCTGTTTAGGACTGTCTAAAGCCAGCTATGTAGTTTCTTTTGAGTAATAAAAGTGTGAATAGATTGTTTCACACAAGCAGGGCTCTAGGGTCCATTGCTACAGTTGCTTACATCTTAGACCTCGATATATGAAAGAGTAGGTTTGTTGAGGAAACGATTGATATCCTTTCAGGAAGCACTAAAGAGTGGAAGTAAACAAGGCTGGTGATGGCCTACTTTAACGACCGCACTGCAACATTCCTCTGGTCTGCACTGGCCGGTTAAGGCTCTATACTGGCTGCTTAAGGGTCTGTACTGGCCGGTTAAGGGTCTGCACTGGCCGGTTAAGGGTCTATACTGGCTGGTTAACGTCCGCACTGACTGGTTAAGGTCTGCACTGGCTGGTTAAGGTCTGCACTGACTGGTTACAGGTCTGCACTGGCTGGTGAAGGTCTGCACTGACTGGTTAATTATCTATACTGACTGTTTAAGGTCTGTACTGGCTGGTTAAGGATCTGTACTGGCTGGTTAAGGGTCTGCACTGACTGGTTAAGGGTTTGCACTGGCTGGATAAGGGTCTGCACTGGCTGGTTAAGGGTCTGCACTGACTGGTTAAGGGTCTGCACTGGCTGGTTAAGGGTCTGCACTGACTGCTTAAGGGTCTGCATTGACTGGTTAAGGGTCTGTACTGGCTGGTGAAGGGTCTGCATTGACTGGTTAAGGGTCTGCATTGGCTGGTTAAGGATCTGTACTGACTGGTTAAGGGTCTGTACTGGCTGGTTAAGGGTCTGTACTGACTGGTTAAGGGTCTGTACTGACTGGTTAAGGGTCTGTACTGACTGGTTAAGGGTCTGTACAGACTGGTTAAGGGTGGTTTAATTATGTAGAGATGAAGTGCAATGCTTTCTTTCTTTCTTTCTTTCTTTCTTTCTTTCTTTCTTTTTTATTCCTTCTCCTCCTCCCTCCCTTTGTCCTTCGTTCCATCACTAATTCTTCTTGTTTCCAGATTGATGACATCGTGCGCAGAAGTGAATGACAGGTACACAGACTGAATATTATATATGATCAGAAGTGAATGATCGGTACACAGACTGAATATTATATATGATCAGAAGTGAATGACAGGTACACAGACTGAATATTATATATGATCAGAAGTGAATGACCGGTACACAGACTGAATATTATATATGATCAGAAGTGAATGATCGGTACACAGACTGAATATTATATATGATCAGAAGTGAATGATCGGTACACAGACTGAATATTATATATGATCAGAAGTGAATGACAGGTACACAGACTGAATATTATATATGATCAGAAGTGAATGACAGGTACACAGACTGAATATTATATATGATCAGAAGTGAATGACAGGTACACAGACTGAATATTATATATGATCAGAAGTGAATGACAGCTACACAGACTGAATATTATATATGATCAGAAGTGAATGACAGCTACACAGACTGAATATTATATATGATCAGAAGTGAATGACAGGTACACAGACTGAATATTATATATGATCAGAAGTGAATGACAGGTACACAGACTGAATATTATATATGATCAGAAGTGAATGACAGGTACACAGACTGAATATTATATATGATCAGAAGTGAATGACAGGTACACAGACTGAATATTATATATGATCAGAAGTGAATGACAGGTACACAGACTGAATATTATATATGATCAGAAGGGACTTGGCAATTGTAAAGAAGATACACACGAATTTGTGCATAAATAAAAATATCCAGAAAATGCAATAGCTATTAAACAAAAATAAAAACCATAAAGTATAAGGTAAGCCTCTCTAATAGAAATAGTAAATAGTCTGTTTGAGGGGTAGTAGGAGCAGAGATATGCCCCAGCCAAAACATCATCTTACACTTCTCCAG
This sequence comes from Galaxias olidus, assembly GCA_026901105.3. Classification (NCBI taxonomy): domain Eukaryota; kingdom Metazoa; phylum Chordata; class Actinopteri; order Galaxiiformes; family Galaxiidae; genus Galaxias; species Galaxias olidus. Next base: position 93,092 of record JAPMUY010001944.1, on the reverse strand, counting down.
ACTATTTGTACAACAGCCTCAGAACAGAACTAAAACTGGCCTGCTGAGTTTCCAAACAATGAGGTACCAGACCTTTCCTAGACCTCAGCCTAACACTGGCCTGCTGAGTTTCCAAACAATGAGGTACCAGACCTTTCCTAGACCTCAGCCTAACACTGGCCTGTTGAGTTTCCAAACAATGAGGTACCAGACCTTTCCTAGACCTCAGCCTAACACTGGCCTGTTCGGCCCAGTCTACGTCAACACACTCAAGTTTGATCAATCTGACTAATTTATTTTGACAGTGTTATGATCCTGAGTGAATTATGGTTAGGCAATTCAAATAAAACTTCTAGTTATGATAATATACAGGTGGAGGTGGTGGTCCGGTGTGCGTGCTCTGTCAAGGTCAGATTTAACCCATTAAGGGATTGGGGTCCTGGGTCTGGAACCTCATAGAGAATCCATACGGGCAACAAAACAGTCCATATAAATACATGACAGTCTTGTTCAAAGAGGTGTTAGTGTTTAAATAGCAACAGTGCAGATATCCACCACCTTCATATCTACAGGGAAGGTGTCTGCACTGGCTCTGCACTGGATCCTGCACTGGATCCACAAAGGATCCAAAGTTTACCTGTTGAAAAAAAAAAAGATTTAACATGCTAGCCACAGCCATGTAGTCATTGTTCCTTTGAGCTGTGATAAACTCTAGGTGATGTGGGATAACTCTTTAATGACTGTAGTCTACTGTAGTCTTATAAATCAAATCAAATCAAATCAAATCAAATTTATTTATATAGCACATTTAAAAACAGCACACGTTGACCAAAGTGCTGTACAGGTATAAACACATAAAATATATAAATACAATGAGCGAACAATTAACATAACAATACACACAGTGCAAAAATACCGGCACCATATCATGACGTACCGAAAGCCAAGGAATAAAAGTGTGTTTTTGTATAACCTCACAGCTTCAGTCAAGCTGGGTGATGAAGCTCACACTTTTGTAGCCAATGAGGACCTTCGTCCTTTGTGTGACAGACAGGTGGCCTGTCGTGGTGTTCTAGGTGGGTGCCTTGACAACGCTGTCCAACACCCCAAAGCTGATCTGGAACACACACTGCTAGACTTGAAAATTGTTTTACCTTCACAGAGAGAGAGGAAAAGGAAGTAGGACTCAAATATGTAGAATTTTTTTTATTTTTAACAGTAACATCAATTATGTCTAGAGTGGAAAACCCAGCACACCTAATGTTTGGATATGTGTGTGTGGTAGAGTGTCTGTGCCAACCATTACTTTGGTGTGGGCTGTGGTGAGGGTAGGACTGGAACATTCTCAAACCACTATAGGAGACTGTACCCAAACCTTAATAATACCAAACCAACTTTATAATCACCAGAATACGAGTTATCTAATACAAATATGGTTTTTGGATGATTTTTTCAGCCCCATTCACGTGGTACTCCTATTTACGCTGCATTTTAAGGTCAACAGTGACCTCTAGTGGTTGACCTGACTATAGACAAACATAACTACCCAACTCGTTCAAATGGTGATCAACACCGTGTTTGGAAGGGACTTTCAGCCTCTGGATGTTGTCAGTTTTGATGTGGACCCTTTGTTAGTTAGATAGTAGTCACCAGCTAGTTAGTGTAGTCTTTCCATATCTGGTAGGAGATGGTTAGTGTAGTCCTTCCATATCTGGCAGGACATGGTTAGTGTAGTCCTTCCATATCTGGCAGGCGATGGTTAGTGTAGTCCTTCCATATCTGGCAGGAGATGGTTAGCGTAGTCCTTCCATATCTGGCAGGAGATGGTTAGTGTAGTCCTTCCATATCTGGTAGGAGATGGTTAGCGTAGTCCTTCCATATCTGGTAGGAGATGGTTGGTACCACACATCACACTGAACTGAAGTGTCTTCCTGTAAATGGAGAGGATCTAAAGATGGCTCCAGGGTCACAACATGTTTAGACTTCAGTTAGCGAGACAGTGGATCAAATCTCACCGAATGTACATGTAGCTTAGCCACTGTTTACCTAGGTTTACAAACATTTCCCAATCCTTGGCACTGGAGCTGCCAGCTAAAACTCAAGGCTCATCCAAGGCCTGTCATCTATATAGCAATGCAATAAACAGAATGACACGGAAAGTCAAACAAAGACGGGGGAAAATGAAATACAACATTCACTTTTGTTTCACTTTTTAATGCAAAATAATAAAAATAGATTCAGCATAGCTTTATACTACACAATAAAAATCTCTAAAAGAAACAAAAACTGCATCTATAATATGGGGAGAAAACAAAAATCATAATTGGTCTTTTTTTGTTTTTGTTTGGCCATCTCAGCAGTAAGTAAATAATATTAATAATAACTTATTTAACATCGGGAATGTAAAATAAAAGGAGAAAAAAGTAATGACTTCAAAAGAATAAAAAACTGTTTTTTTTCTGGGTTGAGAAAGTGCAACACACTCTGTCTTAAACCAGTGCGGAGGAGCAGTTTCAACTGTATGGTTGTATTCAGAGGTGTCCAGCAAATCCATAAGGCATCAAACCATTTCCCATTGTTTCCCGCCAAAAACAACTTGACAGTCCATCACATTGCATACTTTTGAGTCCATTCTCTGGCTAATCTGTTGTACCTGCAAAAGCAAGGCAGACATGGTACATTGTCAAAAGGGGCATTTAACCCAACTTGTCAGAATGGCAATGGGTCCCATACAATCATTAACACTTGTATTTAAAATCAGCAGCCTCTCTGGCTGTGTTAGTGCTTTGAACGCTATAACAACAAAACACAGACATACGATATAAGAGTATTTTATATTTGTAAATGACTGTACAAATAGGCCCTTCACACTCACTTGGGTTTGTCGGTCTTGTAGATGTGGGCTATGTCGGGGACTAAGGGGTCGTCAGGGTTGGGGTCACATAACAAGGAGCATATGGACAATAGTACTGCAACAAAGAAACCACAGAACATACCCCTTAATAAACTACACATGTTTAAAATACCCCTTAGTAAACTACACGTTTAAAATACCCCTTAGTAAACTACACATGTTTAAAATACCCCTTAGTAAACTACACATGTTTAAAATACCCCTTAGTAAACTACACATGTTTAAAATACCCCTTAATAAACTACACGTTTAAAATACCCCTTAATAAACTACACGTTTAAAATACCCATTAATAAACTACATGTTTAAAATACCCCTCAGTAAACTACACATGTTTAAAATACCCCTTAGTAAACTACACATGTTTAAAATACCCCTTAGTAAACTACACGTTTAAAATACCCCTCAGTAAACTACACATGTTTAAAATACCCCTTAATAAACTACACACGTTTAAAATACCCCTTAGTAAACTACACGTTTAAAATATCCTTTAGTAAACTACACATGTTTAAAATACCCCTTAATAAACTACACACGTTTAAAATACCCCTTAGTAAACTACACGTTTAAAATATCCTTTAGTAAACTACACATGTTTAAAATACCCCTTAATAAACTACACACGTTTAAAATACCCCTTAATAAACTACATACGTTTAAAATATCCTTTAGTAAACTACACATGTTTAAAATACCCCTTAGTAAACTACACATGTTTAAAATACCCCTTAGTAAACTACACGTTTAAAATACCCCTTAGTAAACTACACATGTTTAAAATACCCCTTAGTAAACTACACACGTTTAAAATACCCCTTAGTAAACTACATATGTTTAAAATACCCCTTAATAAACTACACACGTTTAAAATACCCCTTAGTAAACTACACATGTTTAAAATACCCCTTAATAAACTACACGTTTAAAATACCCCTCAGTAAACTACACGTTTAAAATACCCCTTAGTAAACTACACATGTTTAAAATACCCATTAATAAACTACATGTTTAAAATACCCCTCAGTAAACTACACATGTTTAAAATACCCCTTAATAAACTACACATGTTTAAAATACCCCTTTGTAAACTACACGTTTAAAATATCCTTTAGTAAACTACACATGTTTAAAATACCCCTTAGTAAACTACACGTTTAAAATACCCCTTAGTAAACTACACGTTTAAAATACCCCTTAATAAACTACACATGTTTAAAATACCCCTTAGTAAACTACACATGTTTAAAATACCCCTTAGTAAACTACACGTTTAAAATATCCTTTAGTAAACTACACATGTTTAAAATACCCCTTAGTAAACTACACGTTTAAAATACCCCTTAGTAAACTACACATGTTTAAAATACCCCTTAATAAACTACACATGTTTAAAATACCCCTTAGTAAACTACACATGTTTAAAATACCCCTTAGTAAACTACACGTTTAAAATACCCCTTAGTAAACTACACGTTTAAAATACCCCTTAGTAAACTACACATTTAAAATACCCCTTAGTAAACTACATGTTTAAGATTCTCCCTTAGTAAACTACACATGTTTAAAATACCCCTTAGTAAACTAAATGTTTAAAATACCCCTTAGTAAACTACACATGTTTAAAATACCCCTTTGTAAACTACACATGTTTAAAATACCCCTAGTAAACTACACATGTTTAAAATACCCCTCAGTAAACTACATCTTTAAAATACCCCTTTGTAGACTACACGTTTAAAATACCCCTTAGTAAACTACACGTGTTTAAAATACCCCTTAGTAAACTACACGTGTTTAAAATACCCCTTAGTAAACTACACGTTTAAATTACCCCTTAGTAAACTACAAGTGTTTGAAATACCCCTTTGTAGACTACACGTGTTTAAAATACCCCTTAGTAAACTACACGTGTTTGAAATACCCCTTTGTAGACTACACGTGTTTAAAATACCCCTTAGTAAACTACACGTTTAAAATACCCCTTAGTAGACTACACATGTTTAAAATACCCCTTAGTAAACTACACGTTTAAAATACCCCTTAGTAAACTACACATGTTTAAAATACCCCTTAGTAAACTACACGTTTAAAATACCCCTTAGTAAACTACACGTTTAAAATACCCCTTAGTAGACTACACATGTTTAAAATACCCCTTTGTAGACTACACATGTTTAAAATACCCTTTTGTAGACGACACATGTTTAAAATACCCTTTTGTAGACGACACATGTTTAAAATACCCCTTTGTAGACTACACATGTTTAAAATACCCCTTTGTAGACTACACATGTTTAATTTACATTTTAGTATGAAAAAGGACGTATTGAGTCACGAGTTGAGCTACTACAAACTTTTATCTCATCTTTACTGTGAAGGCAAACCGCTGTTAATCTGAAACATTTTGCATTTTATAATTTATCTAAAAAAAGTAGCATGCGGATGAAGTAGCAAAGTATCTTAAAGTATAGTCAGCATTAAGCTATGACTTTACCTTTTGACACTGTGAGTGCAGGAGACCACTGAGACCTAAGAATGTCCAGACAGATGCTACCGTTGCTGTTAATGTTGGGGTGATAGATCTTCGTTGTGAAGGCTACCTGTGGAGAGAACAGCACAGAGGAGAAGGAGTAAGCATGACGGCAAAGACAAAAACTCTTTGTAGCCTGTACACCTATCAAATTGTGTAACAGAAATGTAACCAGCATATCCATTATCTGCCCATGTCACTGTTGTATGAAATAAAGGGCCATAAACATTAGAAAAGACTCCTGCCACCCAGCACATGGACTGTTTGCCCTCCTGCCCTCTGGGAAGCGCTACAGGAGCCTACGGACCAAGACCACTAGGTTCAGGAACAGCTTCTTCCCCACAGCTGTCTCCCTGCTGAACTCTGCCCCATGCCCCACCCCACCCCTAACACATATACACACGGATCTGAGCACCAGGACTCTACCAAGTATCATTGCACTACTGTAGATATGCTGTTTATAATGTAAATCATTTTCCCTGCACTACTGTACATACAGTATACTATATATTCTGTAGATTATGTAAATCATCCATTGCACTGTACTGTACTGCACTGTACATACTGTATACTTAACATTCTGTAGATAATGTAAATCACCCACTACTGTACACTACTCATATCGTAATTTATCTATACTGTTACCATAGCCTGTTCATAGACATAGATATAGACACTGCACATATGTATATCTTTTTATATCATTTCATACTGCACTTTGTAAATTATGTTATTTAAACACTGCTAAAAGCACTTCTGGTTGAGATGCAATCTGTATTTCGTTGCTTTGTACTTGTGACATGCGCAATGACAATAAAGTTGAATCTAATCTAATCTAATCTAAACAATTTGACTTATTTAGCTTATATTATTGTTATTAACAATCCCAATAGTCTGTGTCATAGCTTTCTTTACCAATGGCAGAGGGAAATATCTGTTAGTAGGTTGTTATTGTACTGAATTGTTTCTCGTATTCGGTTACCTTTGGTGGCTTAAAGGGGTAATCTGTGGGAAAGTGGATGGTAAGAAAGAACACTCCTCCCTGGTATGGGCTGTCAGTCTGAAAGAGCCAGACAGGAGAGGCAAAGAAAAGGAGAAAGATACAAAATAGAGATAGGTTCCTGTTTCTATTGTCTTAAAACAAAACACAATCGATTGTGTTCCAACCTAACCCCTCAACGCAGATTGACTAAGAACACATAGATTTAGAAAATGTACATTGTTTTCTCCTTTGCCACTAAACAATATCCCTTTAGAGCCGGACACCTTTCCTTTAATACAACTACATGAGGAAAAGCAGGCTTGTGTCCCAAAGTATAACTTAGGCTTTGCATCCAGTTTGTTTTTTGTGCTCTGTAACATTATAGAGGACTAGGTGGTAAGGGCCGTAACACTAAACGGAGCGTTTGCTACATGCTAGCTTGCTACAGCTTTGCCACATGCTTATGGAGATTCTCTACAGAGGATGTGTTGTAGGGCTGTCATTATGACTCCATTGTCAAACACATCTATCCAGAAACAGTTTGTTTAAACATCCAAAAAGAAACAGTTGGTTTAAAAATCCAGAAAGAAGAAGGTGCTTACAGGTCCCATGATGGTGGCTTGCCAGTGAAACACTGCAGAGTGAGAGAAGAAGACATGCCAAGGATTAAAAACAAACCCCACTGGCCCAGAAGATATAGTGCTAGGTCATCCCATGGTCCGTAACAATATCTGATAGTCCCTGGGTCAAATACCATGTTTAAGTACGATAACGTTAACACTTTGTCCTTTATGTGTGGAGCATGATGGATCTTTCTAAAGCAAACTACAGACTCAGTGTGGCAACAGGAAAGATGTTTCCTCTCCTGTTCAGTCCTGGAACTACATTTTCAGTTATTTAAACACACCACAAATGTCACCTCTATTTCTAAAATGTTTGTGTATTTTGTAGTACCAAATATGAATAAACAATTGTCATTTTACCTACAATATAATTTTGCTTCTAGGCCAGATTTACACCAGGTATTTGGCATGTCTGAATTGTATCAAGTCAACTTCCTTTTACAAATGTGGATTAGGTCTGATGTTTGATATTGTTTAGGCAAACTTACAGTCTTCTCCAACGGGTCCAGCAGAGCACTGTGCTGGAGGGTCCCTTTGCAAATCATGCAACTCCTAGACAGAGAGACAGCAGTGATGGTAATGACAGTCACATATTCTTATGTCTGAAGTCTAAATGCAATACAAACGCTGTTTGACAGACTAAAGAGTTTAAATCTACAGTAAAACATCTAATTTCAAAACCGTACATAAAGCAAAGGTTTCTAAAACTATCATTATTAAATATTATGCATTCTGACTACCGATTTTGTTTGACGTGCATAGAAATGCTCATCACAACAATAGCCCATTGATGATGGCTGTTCCAGAAGTGTGCTGACTATTCTCTGAATCCAGGCCTTGTTAAGAATAATGATTGATCATTTACGCCAGTCAGCTAACTGGCTACTGTAACTTTGTAACGCTGTCAATTTATCAAATAAAGATAGTAAGTATCAAGTCAAACAATGCTTGGTTGTCTACCTAGAAGCTAATGGATAATATAATAATATCCCAGTTCTTCCTATCATTTAAGCAAGTTCATGCTAGCTTGTTCACATTAGCTAGCATACGATACTAGCGCTACCGATATGCTGCCGTGGAATTTTGTGGCAGAACAGACAGACACAGTAGACCAACCGTTTTTTAAAGTGACGATGTGAAAAATATATGAACACACTTACCTTCTGTATTCTTTTTAATGCCATATCAGCTTTTACGTAATTTATGTGATGGCACGGTTGACAACTGTCAGTCACTGCTTGCTGCTCGGCAGTTCTCGTTTATTTGTTTTGAGAAATTGGTCAATTCTTCTTCTTCTTTGAATTGCTATTGGCGGTTGGCAACCAACTTTTGGAGCATTACCGCCACCTACTGCACAGAAATGTGGATCCAAAAATGTAACGCTAAATTCTGCTTTATAACCATGCCTCCCTTAAAAAATCTAACAAAAACCTATACCTTACATCTCCAACTGAATTTTTAAGCATTGTCTCTACATTTAATTATTTGATTCCTATTTCCTACATTCTCTCTCCTAAGTACCTATTTTACTCTTAAAACACGCTCTACGGTCTCTCTCCCTCCTGGCAATGATCACATTTTTCATCTCCATGCTTGCCTATTAAATTGCCACGATGAATTTAGTCCTGTATGTCCCAATCATATTGCCTTCTCTCTCCTTACTCGCCTTGGTGTTTCTCTGCCCACTTTCCTCATATACTGGACATTGTACATACATACACTGATCAGCCACGACATTAAAACTGCAGGTAAAGTGAATAACATTGATCATCTAGTTACAATGGCACCTGTCAAGGGATGGGATATATGAGGCAGTAAGTGTACAGTCAGTTCTTGAAGTTGATGTGTTGGTAACAGGAAAAATTGGCATGCTTAAAGATCTGAGAAGCTTTGACAAGGGGCCAAAGTGTGATGGCTAACTGGGTCAGAACATTTCCAAAACAGCAGGTCTTGTGGGGTGTTCCCGGTACACAGTGGTCAGTATTTACCAAAAGTGGTCCAAGGAAGGACATCCGGTGACCCAGCGACAGGGTTGTGGGAGCCCAAGGCTCATTGGTGCGTGTGTGGGGAGAGGCGATAGGAGATTGACAATCTGCCGTTTACAATTAAAAAACATAAAAATAATTGTCACGGAGGTCACTGAGGTAGTCAAACAACTCCACAGTGGCAAAGCCCCAGGGGTTGATGAGATCCGCCCAGAAATGCTGAAGGCTTTGGGTGTTGAGGGACTGTCATGGATGACACGTCTCATCAACATTGCGTGGAAGTCGGGGACAGTACCTAAGGAGTGGCAGACCGGGGTGGTGGTTCCCCTGTTCAAAAAGGGGGACCGGAGAGTGTGTGCCAACTACAGAGGCATCACATTACTCAGCCTCCCCGGGAAAGTATACTCCAGGGTGCTGGAAAGGAGGGTTCGACCGATAGTCGAACCTCGGATTGAGGAGGAACAATGCGGTTTCCGGCCTGGTCGTGGAACAACGGACCAGCTTTTTACCCTCGCGAGGATCTTTGAGGGGGCCTGGGAGTATGCCAATCCGGTCTACACATGTTTTGTGGATTTGGAGAAGGCGTATGATCGGGTTCCCCGGGAGATACTGTGGGAGGTGCTGCGAGAGTATGGGGTGAGGGGGTCTCTACTCAGAGCCATCCAATCTCTGTACTCCCAAAGCGAGAGCTGTGTCCGGGTCTGCGGCAGTAAGTCGGACTCGTTTCCGGTGAGGGTTGGCCTCCTCCAAGGCTGCGCTTTGTCACCTATCCTGTTTGTGGTATTCATGGACAAGATCTCACGGCGTAGCCGCGGGGGAGGGGGGCTGCGGGTTGGTGGGCAGAGGATTGCATCACTGCTTTTTGCAGATGATGTGGTCCTGATGGCATCATCAGTCTGCGACCTGCAGCACTCATTGGATCGGTTCGCAGCCGAGTGTGAAGCGGCTGGGATGAGGATCAGCACCTCCAAATCTGAGGCCATGGTTCTCAGCAGGAAACCGATGGATTGTCTACTACAGGTAGGGAATGAGTCTTTACCCCAAGTGAAGGAGTTCAAGTATCTTGGGGTCTTGTTCTCGAGTGAGGGTAAAATGGAACGAGAGATGGGCCGGAGAATTGGAGCAGCGGGTGCGGTGTTGCAGTCGCTCTATCGCACCGTTGTGACGAAGAGAGAGCTGAGCCAGAAGGCAAAGCTCTCAATCTACCGGTCTATCTTCGTTCCTACTCTCACCTATGGTCATGAAGGGTGGGTCATGACCGAAAGAACGAGATCGCGGATACAAGCGGCGGAAATGAGTTTCCTCCGGAGGGTGGCTGGCATCTCCCTTAGGGATAGGGTGAGAAGTTCAGCCATTCGTGAGGACTCGGAGTAGAGCCGCTGCTCCTTTGCGTAGAAAGGAGCCAGTTGAGGTGGTTTCGGGCATCTAGTAAGGATGCCACCTGGCCGCCTCCTAGGGAGGTGTTCCAGGCACGTCCAGCTGGGCGGAGGCCGCGGGGCAGACCTAGGACCAGGTGGAGGGATTATATCTCCACACTGGCCTGGGAACGCCTTGGAATCCCCAGTCAGAGCTGGTTAATGTGGCCCGGGAAAGGGAAGTTTGGGATGCCCTGCTTGAACTGCTACCTCCGCGACCCGACCCCGGACAAAGCGGATGACGATGATGATGATGATGAAAAATAATTGTAACTAAGTTACTTAAACAAATACTGTTACTGAAAGTAAAACAAATAACTAAGTTACCGAAACAATTATGGATTTTTTTTTTGTTTTCGTTATTTTTGCGCTATTACTTTATATACCAAACTGAACATTTTGACAGCTTGAACACTGTCATTTGTCCCTCTGACAAAACAACTGGCCCCAGTCTGGTCCCCCCAGTAAAACTAGTCTAGAATCACCACTGGTTTACACTCCAGTAATTACTCCTTTTACACGCTCATTTCAAACCTGCTTTGCACTGAGACTTGTTACCGCCATCTTTCCAACACATTTCAGGTTGGGATATATCCCTCTGCTCAGGATTTCTACATATCACTACCAACCTTGAGTTAAAATCTAAGAATAACCAAAACAAGGTGACTGTTCAACTCCCACATCCTCCAATACAACTTTAAGTTGTGCCACTAAAACAAACTGCTATATTATGAATTCCTGTGTCTGGTGCAAAAAAAGAAGAAAGAAAACTGTATTAATCTCTGACTTTTCAAGGGTGATAAAGTCTTCTAAATGTGTCCTCTGTCTTAAAGTAGATGCATGGTTACAAAAAAGCAAAAAGAAAACTTGCCCAGCAATGCCTTTTATACTAAAATGAAACAGACAATGCTTTTCTCTCCTATTGCTGAGGTAAAACCATCTAACTTTCAGTAATACAGTGATGAGTCCCAAAGCAACAACACAGTTAGAAGACTCAGATCATTGTATCAAACTGGATTAAGGGATAATAAAATAGTTGGGTCTGCAGGATACATAATATCCCAATAATCCATTACTAACATCAGAGTTATGTCAGTTATAGATCACACCATTTTAGAAAGTAATAATTTTAAGATACAATGTATGCAATATGCACATTGTGTGTTTTTGAAGTCAATCTCTAAAACAAATGAAGAGACAGAATGTCCAGAAAGTCCTATATTTAATTAATTCTCTTTTTTTATAAGCGGCCAATCTTTATGTAGCCTATTTAAAAAAAAAAACATTAAAACCTAATATTTTTAACTATTACATGTAGTTAAAGTTGGCAATGTAACAGTACTATTGGGTCTATTTGTGAATTTGTCTGTGTATAAAATTCCTTTTTTGATTTAAAAATAAAAAAATAAATAAAACATTCTAACGTCATCCTAGCAACAACCTGTGTGTCACATGTGGCCTAGTGGCGGCTGCTGGAGTGAATGTAGCGGTGGCTAGCCTTCAACAATAAGACATTAAAACAGATTAGTAATATTGTTGTCAGTTTATTCTGGTCACTATGCCTCCAAAAAAACCCGCCCCCGCAGCTACGGGGAATAAAAAAACCCAAGAGAAGAAAAAAGAAAAGATTATTGAGGTAACTGGACGAGACAAGACTAACGTTAGCTTGCTAGCTCACTTGCTAGTAAAATACCGATGGATAGCTAGCTAACGAGAGATGCACGACCTGCCCTGCTAACATAAGCTTTGAAGCTAGTTTGCTAACGTTATCATTAGCTTGCGGCCACAACATAGCTAGCATTGATGGACATATTTAGTGTGGCACAGGCGTGAGCTGGCAGCATGGCACATAGGCTATTATTCCAACGTTCAGCGCATGATAAACATTGCAAATACATTTATTTGTGTTACGTTACCACAGTCTTACGTGTGTAATTAACAATAACGTTACATAACCAGCTAACTTCAGATACTGCCAACAGCTGAATACTTGGCTAGCTCTAGCTGGTAGCAAGTTAGTTAGCTGAGCTTTCTAATCTAAGGTAACAGCGCTCTAAAAAAATTGTAACGTGGCCACGGTACCATGTCCTGGCCTTGTACAGTCAGATATAGGAGCAGTAAAGTTGATTCAAGATCGATGTCATATTTGTTTGTTTTTATCTTAGACATGTTGTCAAAGTAATTGATTAGTTTATAAGCCCCGTCACTTTGTCTTTTCCACTCCTTTAACCATCATTAAGTAGCCGAATGGATTGAAAATCTAAACCAGCTCGTTATTTGAATAAGCAACGTTACAGGTTCACGGATTTTTGATGTTTAAATAAAGACAACGTTTCAGTTCACGGTATAGCTTATTAAACAATGACGGGATGAGAATGTATTTATTTACACACACGCACACACATTATTGATTTGAAGCCGGCATTTCAGTAATTTACGTCATCAACTAGTTTTGCGAACAGGAAAGGAGCAGAGTTGTGTTGTATATTAGAATGTCTTTTTTTAATGATTTAGTGAGCTGATGTGCTCTGTGACAGGTGTTAAGATTGTCTCACAGTTAAATTTTACTTACTCCGCTGTCCACCTTGTCTGAAATGAGGTCATATGTAATAGAACAGTAGCTATTAGACCAAAATAGAAATTATTTTACTTTTAATTTGATCAGATATATACTGAGTGGATTGCTGTAGTTATTTATTGAATTCAAGATGGTAAACATGAAAATGCATAACCTCAGTGTTGCTATAAGCAGACTTATGTAATTACCGATCACCAGGCTTGTACACAGCTGTTCCATCATAAACATAAAGTATAAATAAAACTGCTATCCAGCTCAATACCAAGCCAGGAAAGAGACTAATTTCCAGATTGAAATGCTTGCTTGATAAAAGCAAATATCAAAGTCCATGTTGTAGTTTGATTTCTGTGATCTCAATCAAGATTAGGTGATAATGAAAAGTTAATAGCACAATGAAGAGACAATCCAAATGACAAATGGGTTCAGCCATAGTCTTATGAAAGATCAACTATTAAGATGAATGTATAGACTTTATGTACTGATCATGAATTCAAATGTATTTTTATGATATGATTGACGTGTCCTAGAACGTGACCTAGAACGTGACCTAGTTTTTAAGCCTCTTATGTTTGACACCAACGTGTGTGTGTGTGCGTGCGTGTGCGTGCGTGCGTGCGTGCGTGCGTGTGTTCTCCAGGACAAGACCTTTGGGCTGAAGAACAAGAAAGGGGGGAAGCAGCAGAAGTTCATTAAGAATGTCACGCAGCAGGTCAAACAGAGCGGGCCTCCTAGGGTGAGTTCTGTCAACCCAACACAGCCCAGTGGACCACAACTCCTGTCTTTACACAGCTTCTGATCTCTGTATGCGTGTGTGTGTGTGTGTGTGTGTGTGTGTGTGTGTGTGTGTGTGTGTGTGTGTCCTCAGCCTGGGGAGCTGCCAGGCTCAAAGAAGCTGGACAAGAAGAAAGAGTTGGAGGAGCTCAATGAACTCTTCAAGCCCGTTGTTGCTGCTCAGAAAGTTGCCAAAGGTGAAGACACACATACTCTCATTCTCTGACAATCACACACAACACAACACAACACAACACAAGACAACACAACACAACACAACACAAGACAAGACAAGACAAGACAAGACAAGACAAGACAACACAAGACAAGACAAGACAAGACAAGACAAGACAACACAACACAACACAACACAACACAAGACAAGACAAGACAACACAAGACAAAGGAGCTATACACGTGTCAGCAGTCACTACAAAGCTTCTATGGAAGTGACCTAATCTCTCGCTCTCTCTCCCCTCTCCTCTCTCTCTCTCCCACCCTTCTTTTCTCTATCCTCCTCCCTCCCCCCTGTAGGTGTGGACCCTAAGTCCGTTCTGTGTGCGTTCTTCAAGCAGGGTCAGTGCACCAAAGGGGACAAGTGCAAGTTCAGCCACGACCTGACCCTGGAGAGGAAGTGTGAGAAGAGGAGCGTGTACGTGGACGAGAGGGACAGCGAGCTGGAGAAAGGTGAGAGCTCACCGTACACTGGAGAGAAGACTGTAGTTCTAAAGGGCTGTTAGCACAGCCTTTGGCTATAGTTCTGGTGTAGTCTTTAGCTATAGTTCTGGTGTAGTCTTTATCAACAGTTCTGGTGTAGTCTTTATCAACAGTTCTGGTGTAGTCTTTAGCTGTAGTTCTGGTGTAGTCTTTAGCTGTAGTTCTGGTGTAGCCTTTAGCTGTAGTTTTGGTGTAGTCTTTATCAATAGTTCTGGTGTAGTCTTTAGCTATAGTTCTGGAGGGCGGTTTGCACATAGTTATAGTTCTGATGGACTGTTGGCACTAAATCTAGTGAATATTCACCTAATTTTACCAAGGGTACATTGGTTCACTTGTTATGTTGAAGTGCATAAGTCATTGAAAGTCCAACCTATTACACAAACACAAACTGTTCCTTACTCTGTGTGTGTGTGTGTGTGTGTGTGTGTGTGTGTGTGTGTAGACACCATGGACACATGGGATGAGAAGAAGCTGGAGGAAGTGGTGAACAAGAAACACGCAGAGGCAGAGAAGAAGAAGACCAAAGCAACACAGATCGTAAGAGCTCTTAATGTTAAAGTTACCTTAGACTAGTCTGGTGGTAAGAGCTCTATTGTTTATTAAAGTTACCTTAGACTAGTCTGGTGGTAAGAGCTCTTAATGTTAAAGTTACCTTAGACTAGCCTGGTGGTAAGAGCTCTTAATGTTAAAGTTACCTTAGACTAGCCTGGTGGTAAGAGCTCTTAATGTTAAAGTTACCTTAGACTAGCCTGGTGCTAAGAGCTCTTAATGTTAAAGTTACCTTAGACTAGCCTGGTGGTAAGAGCTCTTAATGTTAAAGTTACCTTAGACTAGCCTGGTGCTAAGAGCTCTTAATGTTAAAGTTACCTTAGACTAGCCTGGTGGTAAGAGCTCTTAATGTTAAAGTTACCTTAGACTAGCCTGGTGGTAAGAGCTCTTAATGTTAAAGTTACCTTAGACTAGTCTGGTGGTAAGAGCTCTATTGTTTATTAAAGTTATCTTAGACTAGTCTGGTGGTAAGAAATCTTTGGCCCGGTTTCCCGTACAGGGATTAAGCCTAGTTCTAGACTAAATCTCACTGTCAATGGAGATTCTCCATTGAAAATGTTTTTTAGTCTAGGACTTGGCTTAATCCCTGTACGGGAAAACGGGCCTTAGCGTTTATTAAAGCTAAAGCTAAACCTTAGACTAGCCTGGTGGAAAGACTAGTGGACATAACAATGCAGTCATCATGAAGTAGCAATCTTAAGTTCCCTTAGGAACTAGTCTTAAGAAGATCATTCAGAATCTGTTCCTTGTAAGACAGTGGGCCAGTAGCTTTCTGTTTCATAATTCTAGCATGCGACAACAGTTGAAGTGAATGAAACAGTGGAATTAACTGTGATAACAGCTGATGGTTTGTAATCAAACGGAGCCAACGTAAACTAAAGTTTGTTTTCACCTGTGTCTCCTGACTACGGCCTGCTGAAATGTGTGGCAGCCATCTTAGGTGTCCTTGTCCAACCTGCTGTCATTCTGTTTCCTCCCAGCGGTCTCACTCTTTGTCTCTTCCTGTTTAGGTGTGTCGCTACTTCCTGGACGCCATAGAAAGCAACAAGTACGGCTGGTTCTGGGCGTGTCCGGGCGGAGAGAACTGTATGTACCGCCACGCGCTGCCCGCCGGCTTCATCCTGAAGAGGGACAAGAAGAAGGAAGATGAGATGGAGGAGAAGATCTCCATGGAGGAACTCATAGAGAACGAGGTAACAATGGAGACCCTATAACTCAGAGAGAACCAGGTATCAATGGAGACCCTAACCCTAATTTAGAGAACCAGGTATCAAAGTATCAAGGTATATATTCGTCTGTCCACCATGGGATCGCGAGCCTTCAGCTGCTCCGCCCCACGTCTATGGAACTCCCTCCCCCCTGACATCAAAAATCTGGACTCAATTTCCTGTTTCCAAAACCACCTCAAAACCCATTTGTTTAGGCTGGCTTACTGTCCCACGTGATGCTTTTTAATGCTCGATTGCAGGCTCCATGCCTTTTTAATTGTATACTACTTATTTTGATCTTATTTTATTTTATTTATTTATTTATTTTTATTATTTTTATGAGAACTGTTTTTTATATTACTGTACGGCGACCTTGAGTGCCTTGAAAGGCGCCTTATAAATTCAATGTATTATTATTATTATTATTATTAAAGACCCTAACCCTAACCCATAGAGAACCAGGTATCAATGGAGACCCTATAACCCATAGAGAACCAGGTATCAATGGAGACCCTATAACCCATAGAGAACCAGGTATCAATGGAGACCCTATAACCCATAGAGAAGCAGGTATCAATGGAGACCCTATAACCCATAGAGAAGCAGGTATCAATGGAGACCCTATAACCCATAGAGAAGCAGGTATCAATGGAGACCCTATAACCCATAGAGAAGCAGGTATCAATGGAGACCCTGATGATATATGTTGTACTCTGATTGAGGTGGTTGTTACTCTGTGTCTCCTCGTCCTCTCAGCGCGCGGCTCTGGGTCCTAACGTGACGAGGATCACCTTGGAGACGTTCCTGGCCTGGAAAAAGAGGAAGAGGCAGGAGAAGATCAAGAGGAACATGGAGGACATGGAGAAGAAGAAGGCCGACTTCAAGGCTGGACGCTCGTTAGGGGTAGGCCTCTGTCTGTCTGTCTGCCTGTCTGTCTGTCTGTCTGCCTGCCTGTCTGTCTGCCTGCCTGTCTGTCTGTCTGTCTGTCTGTCTGTCTGCCTGCCTGTCTCTGCCTGCCTGCCTGTCTGTCTGTCTGTCTGCCTGCCTGCCTGTCTGTCTCTGTCTGTCTCTCTCTCTGTCTCTGCCTGTCTGTCTGTCTGTCTCTCTGCCTGCCTCTGTGTCTGCCTGTCTGTCTGCCTCTCTGTCTGTCTGTCTCTCTCTGTCTCTCTGCCTGCCTCTGTGTCTGCCTGTCTGTCTGCCTCTCTGTCTGTCTGTCTCTCTGTCTGTCTCTCTCTCTGTCTCTGCCTGTCTGTCTGTCTGTCTGTCTCTCTCTGTCTCTCTGCCTGCCTCTGTGTCTGCCTGTCTGTCTGCCTCTCTCTCTGTCTCTGCCTGCCTGCCTGTCTGTCTGCCTGCCTCTGTGTCTCTCTGCCTGCCTGTCTCTCTGTCTCTGCCTGCCTGTCTGTCTGTCTCTCTGCCTGCCTGCCTGCCTGTCTGTCTGTCTCTGCCTGCTTGCCTGTCTGTCTGTCTCTCTGCCTGCCTGCCTCTCTGCCTGCCTGCCTGTCTGTCTGTCTGCCTCGGTGTCTGTCTGTCTGCCTCGGTGTCTGTCTGCCTGTCTTTATGCCTGTCTGTCTGCCTGTCTGTCTACCTGTCTCTCAGCCTCTGTGTCTGTCTGTCTGTTTGTCTGACTGACACACTAGCTGACTTTTCATGATTTTGTGTTGACGTGTGTGTGTGTGTGCGTGTGCGTGTGCGTGTGTGTGTGTGGTGTGTGTGTGTGTGTGTGTGTTTAGGTGAGCGGTCGCGAGGTGTTTGAGTTCCGCCCCGATCTGGTAGATGAAGATGATGAAGAGGCAGATGAGACGCGCTATTCCAAGGGAGACGATGAGGACGACGAAGAAAACAGTTCTGAGGACGAGGTACACGCTCTGTCACAGACACACACAGAAAACGGTTCTGAGGACGAGGTACACGCTCTGTCACAGACACACACAGAAAACGGTTCTGAGGACGAGGTACACGCTCTGTCACAGACACACACAGAAAACGGTTCTGAGGACGAGGTACACGCTCTGTCACAGACACACACAGAAAACTGTTCTGAGGACGAGGTACACGCTCTGTCACAGACACACACAGAAAACGGTTCTGAGGACGAGGTACACGCTCTGTCACAGACACACAGAAAAGGGTTCTGAGGACGAGGTACACGCTCTGTCACAGACACACACAGAAAACGGTTCTGAGGACGAGGTACACGCTCTGTCACAGACACACACAGAAACATGTCAATGTTGCAACCACACACTCAAAGCAGACTGCTCTGAACATAATAACGTTAATGAAAACAAGTGTTTGGCTTCACCTTGTACTTGTACTTGTAGATCTTGACATAAAATCAGCTCTATCTACATTTCAAATATCTACAACATATCTGCATTTAGCACCATTCTGCAACCTCACGTACACACACGCACGCACACACGCACGCACACACACACACACACACACACACACACACACACGTCCACAGTGCACCAGAGTGACGGCCTGTGCTTGCTGTGTGCAGGGGAGTGATGTGCCGTACCAGGACATAGACCTCTCCCGCTTTGTTCCCACCGAGGTGGACACGGGCACTGGCATCACCGTGGCAACCTGCGACAGGTTCACCTCCAAAGCCAAGCCAAAGTCCAGAGACGGTGAGTCGGTTAGCAGCCGTTTAGCACTAAGAGGCCCCCAAAAATATCCATTCAAGATGTGGGTCATTAGACTTTGTATTTGGATGGCTTTGTTAATGTTTCTACCACGGTAATTAACAGCCAATGGACACCATTTGTACCCACACACTTAATAACTTGCAACCCCAACAAATTGGTCTAGAAATGCAATGATGACTTTTAAAAATATAGCCGTAAGTACTGATGTTTTATTACAACTTCTGAACGCGTCGTGTGTGTGTGTGTGTGTGTGTGTGTGTGTGTGTGTGTGTGTGTGTGTGTGTGTGTGTGTGTGTGTGTGTGTGTGTGTGTGTGTGTGTGTGTGTGTGTGTGTGTGTGTGTGTGTGTGTGTGTGTGTGTGTGTGTGTGTGTGTTTCCAACATCCAGACGACCAGGTGAATGGCGCGTGTGGCGGAGCGGAGATGAACGGTCACCCTGGCGACGGCGAGGCGGATGGAGAGGAGGGGGCAGGCAGAGAGGAAGAGGGGGAGGAGGAGGCAGAGGATGTTCCCGTGGATGAAAACCTGTTCACTGAAGATCTGGACGACCTGGATGAAGAACTGAACTCTCTGGAGCTGGAGGACTGAGAGAGAAAGAGAGAGACGGAGAGAGAGAGCGAGGAGGAGGAGAGAGAAAGAGAGAGACGGAGAGAGAGAGGAGGAGGAGGAGGAGGAGAAAGGGTGTTGGGAGCAGGCACAAATTTGGACAGCTAATGTATAGACGGGTGTGAAGAATTAATAAGACTGACTGACCCACTAAATGACTGACTGACTGACTGACTGACCCACTAAATGACTGACTGACTGACTGACTGACTGACTGACTGACTGGTTGGCCTAGTGGCTTACCTGACTGGATGATATCAGCAACTGACTGCTTGATAATTGAATGAATTAAAGTCAAGAGATTCACAATAAAAATATGATTATGATGACGATGAATATGACCACTTCCTGTTTCCTGCTGATGCCATTTCCTGTGCCATACTCGAGAGTGAGGAATATGGGAAAATATATATATGACATGTCTTAATGTGAGTAAAATATGATGTTGGGATGTAACATCAAGGTCATAGAACCTACCAGCTTGTGATGTATGTAATTCAATTTATGTGTCTATGCGGATGTTGATGCCAGAACATGATCATTGTTTAATTTACTTTTCAGAAGGCTCGGAAATACACCTTAAGTATTGTAAACATATAATTTCAATATGTATAGGTCTGCTTTTCTCTGTTTACCATTGAAAGGAAATGCACTGCTTTCCCATAATCTAGCTCCTCCAATCATTTGCTGTCCAGTCCACGAAACAAATGGATTCTAATCTTTGGATTAATGTGAAGTATCTCAGTATCTCTGGGGTGTCTGTGGGGGTGGGGGTGGGGGTGGGAGGGTCTGGTCGTTTAATTTCCCCTACTGCATGAATTAACTCCTACATTTTTCTCCTTAATTAGCTAGCTAAAGTTTTACTCCTACCTCATGAATTCGCCATTTAATATTTCTCTCCGACCTTCCTTCCTCAAAGTTTGCTCTTTATATATTTGAAGGTGAACTTTCTACTATGCTGGCTGACTTACAAAGACCGATGACATTTTAGCGTGCGTGCTAACGGGCTGCCATGGAGCTTATTTAAATTGTTGACTCCCCCTTCTAGCTCTGTTCTAAAGAGGCGATCATGTTCAGTT
>JAPMUY010001944.1:62500-67500 GCA_026901105.3 Galaxias olidus | reverse complement strand
GCTTTCAAAGGTACTATACCAAAGGTCTTTGGTGGAAATGTATGGAATTAGATCGCTATCAATAATCACAAATAAATGCAGAACAATTCATAAATGTATTTCCTGATTAATATGTAAATGGCGTGGTTCACAAATAAATGTATAAGGATTCATTATAATTTTTTGGTGATTTATATGTAAGTGCAACTGTTCACAAATAAATGCATATCAATTCACAAATGTTTTTAGAGACATATATGAAAATGACGTAGTTCACACAAATATGTTTAGGTTTAAACAAATGTAAAAAAAATCTCAAAGTGGTTACATTTATTTGAAACCTGCAGAATCTGCTTTTGTGAAATGCCTAACATTTGTGGATCACATCGTATTCGTGTGTGGATTTTTGAGAGCTTATTGCCACAGCTCAACTCACGAATACATTTTTTTCAAATGGGGAAGCTCTGTAGCCAATCAGATATGACTTTCCCTTTCAGCCAATCACGTACGTTTATACATACTTCATGTTTCTCCTGGGAGGTTTCCGTGGGGTACTGTCTACACTTGATTTACGACTGCGGCCTTCGGTTTGAAATCTGAGGCGATTTTACAAGGTAAGAGAAGTAATATTTATGATAATATTTATGATAAAACATTTTATATTACTTCACTGACAAAACAATTTTGTCACAAAGTCTTTATTTGTAGTGGTAGATATTTCTGAAAACTTTCGCTAGCTAAACAGCTAACGTTAATGGAGACCAGCTGCTCTCTCTAGCTAAGAGCTGAGCTCCGTTGATTGAATTTTGTGTCCGTTTCTGTAAAACTAGACCAAAATGGGTTTGTAAGAAAGAATTATATATTTTGTTTAAACTGCATTTCAATACAATAAATATTTTGGATATTTTTACATTTTGTCACATGTCACATCTAATGTTAGAACCATCATAAAAAGTGTACATAGGCCTAATATGTTAGAATATATTTGGCTTGCTGCTTTTCATTAAGAAAGTGAAAGAACTGTCTGCATTAGGCCATTGTAGTTTGTCTACAGGCTTAACTGTAAAGATTTGTGAATTAACACACTACTAATTGTGGCATATTTCTCTATTGTGGGGATTCATGGAGCAAGATACCAAAGTACCCTGCCCCGGCACCAAGGAAGAAAAGGCTGCGGACAACTGACAAGCTCAGGGTCATAGGAGAGAAGGACATGGACTATAAGGGCTATAAGGGAAGATAGGATCTCCTGGCTGTGAAAGTTCTGACATGGACTCTGATCGCCTGCTGTGAACATCCGCAACATAATACATGGTGGTCCAGTGTTAATTATTTTTCTACAGAACCGCTAGTTTCCCTTATAACAAAGATCATAAGTGTATAATATTTTAGACAACGCATATGCACTTGTTCAATATCGTCATGCAATCTGCACGGTATCTGTTATTGTCCATATTTAAATAAATTTTTTTTATTGAACACGCATTGTAGATTTTAGTGTCTTTTTTAAGTAGATTTAGTTTCAGTCTATTAACACAACTGATCATAATGATTGTGGAAAGGTGGTAAGGAAAATGTCAAGGTTTCCTCCGTCTATATGAAAGTGATGAAAACATTCTGGTGTGAGTGAGGTAAAATATGGTGGCCAAAGAATATTTTTGTAAGTATTTCAGTGTGAAAGCTTCTTGATAAAGGCTCATTCAAATCACAGAATTATAGATATTTATGTAATTTGAGAGCACTAGGCCTACTTATTTTCTTCATATTGGTATGTAGCCTACAATTTAGATGTGTGATAAACCTACCATAAAGCATGTTGACTTCATATTTTGGTACAGAATAGATTTTTTTTCACTAATTCCATAATTCTGTACGTTTATACATAGCCTACTTCATGTTTGTATCGGGAGGCAGAGCCAGATATATGGCCAAGCCTCCCGGTAGAAACAAGAAGTATGTATAAACGTACGTGATTGGCTGAAAGAGAAAGTAATCTCTGATTGGCTACAGAGCTTCCCCATTTGAAAAACATGTATTCGTGAGTCGAGCTGTGGCAAGAAGCTCTCAAAAATCCACACACGAATACGATGTGATCCACAAATGTTAGGCACTTCATAAATACAGATTCGGCAGGTTTCAAATAAATGTAACCGCTTTGAGATTTTTTTTGCATTTGTTTAAACCTAAACATATTTGTGTGAACTATGTCATTTATATATAAATCTCGAAAAACATTTGTGAATTGATATGCATTTATTTGTGAACAGCGTCACTTATATATAATCACAAAAAACTATTTGTGAATCCTTATACATTTATTTGTGAACCACGCTATTTATATATTAATCAGGAAATAAATTTATGATTTGTTCTGCATTTATTTGTGATTATTGATGGCGATCTAATTCCATAGAAATGAGCTAATACAGACTGTCGCTCTCATACACTCCTCAACATAAACCCATAAACCCGCCTGCGCGCGCGCGTGCGTGCGTGCGTGCGTGCGTGTGTGTGTTTAGGCCTGTGCCCCGCTGTATCAGTGGAGCACCTTTGGACTAACAGAGAGAGAGCCGGTGGGGACCTGCTACCTGAAGAAGGGGGGCAAGATAGTGGAGTACTCCCCCTGCAGGACGGGTAAGGAACTGCAGCCCTGTCTACAGTGGTTCACTGAGATAGTGGAGTAGTCGACCTGCAGGACAGGTAAGGAACTGCGGTCCTGCCTACAGTGGTTCACTGAGATAGTGGAGTACTCCCCCTGCAGGACAGGTAAGGAACTGCAGCCCTGTCTACAGTGGTTCACTGAGATAGAGGAGTACTCCCCCTGCAGGACAGGTAAGGAACTGCGGTTCACTAATCGGCTCTAAGGAGACAGCTCTTTGATAACTAACTCCGTCCTTTTTTCTCTCTATCTCTCTCTCCCTGTCTCTTGTTCTCTGTGTGTGTGTGTGTGTGTGTGTGTGTGTGTGTGTGTGTGTGTGTGTGTGTGTGTGTGTGTGTGTGTGTGTGCGGTCAGATTTCCACACTCCAGAGGGGCAGGGTTTCTGCCAGGCAGGCTTCAGTGCAGCCTTAGCCAAGGTACCGCCGGGTTTACTTTACTTTTCAAGTTGTGGATTAGAATGACATCAATCAGACTTCACACCATCGTTTGATCTGAGTGGATCACTTTTGATATCTACTTTAATATTTATTTTACTAGTGGTGATGTGATTCAGATTCTTGAGCGTGGTTGTAGTCTGTAGTCTGAGTCATGGTTTATGGTTCACAGTCATATGGTTATGTTATGGGTCATGGGTCATGAGTTCATAGTTCATGGGTTCATGTTTCTGTGTCTTTGCAGAACCGTCGAGTGTTGCTGGGAGGTCCAGGGAGTTTCTACTGGCAAGGTGACACACACACACACACTTTCTGTCTTTCTCTCTCTTGTTCTTTCTCATTCATGACAAGTATTTTCACAAACACCAGGCCAAGCACCTCAATGTAGGTTTCTCTCTGACACACACATTATAATGTATGGATTCATGTTACTAATGCACACACACCCACTGTAATATCTTTATTTCGTTCACGAAAACACACACACAAACATTCTCCAGACCTGAGCGTCAGCCGCTGAGTCTGAGAAACAGATATGACCATATAAGGTCATCCCTTTACTGTTGCTGTGTTGTGCCTGGCCAGCAGGTTGGATGATGTCATCTTCAGCACTGAGATCTCACTGCAGTCTCACCAGCCTCAAAATCATCCACACTTTCCTCTCATCCGGCATTAGCTCATCAAGTTGTCTTATACATGTATTTTTTGATTGGTGTATTTATTGATTGGTGTATTTTTTGATTGGTGTATTTATTGATTGGTGTATTTATTGATTAACTCTACGGGTGGTTGCAGGCCAGTTGATATCTGATGACATTGCAGAGATCATTAATCGCTACGACAACCAGTTCAACACTCCTTACATCAGCCAAAAGTCGACCACGCCCACCGGGGCCCAGTACGACGACAGCTACCTCGGTAATGCCTCCGTTTCTATGGAGACGTTAATACCAGTGTAGAACAGCTTTACAGTGATCTTTAGAGACATTTACACTATGTTCATATTAAACATCCACACTGTGTGTGTGTGTGCGTGCGTGCGTGTGTGCGTGCATGCATTTGTGTGCGTGTCTGTGTGTGTCTGTGTCTGTGCGTGTGCGTGTGCGTGTGCGCGTTCCAGGTTATTCCGTAGCTGTAGGAGACTTCAACAACGATGGGGAGGATGGTGAGGACAGCTCTCAGGGAAGACAGCTACTGTGTTGTTGTTGATGTTGTTGATGACATGATGATGTTGTTGTTGTTTACAGATTATGTAACTGGAGTCCCACGAGGAGACAAAGCCCTGGGATATGTAAGAGACTTGGCACACACACACACACCCACACACACACACACACACACACACACACACACACACACATTCTCTTGCTCTCTCTGTTTGTCTTTCTCTCTGTTTCGGTCTGTCACACACACTCTGTCTCTGTCTCTGAATGAGCCATTGTTGAGTGTTTGGCCTGGTGACAGGTTGTCAGGGTGAGACACAAACTAAGTGAACTGCACCTTTAAATGTGTTCATGGCGTCGTTGAGACACACACTCAGTGAACTGCACCTTTAAATGTGTTCATGGCGTCTTTGAGACACACACTCAGTGAACTGCAGCTTTAAATGTGTTCATGGCGTCTTTGAGACACACACTCAGTGAACTGCAGCTTTAAATGTGTTCATGGCGTCTTTGAGACACACACTCAGTGAACTGCAGCTTTAAATGTGTTCATGGCGTCTTTGAGACACACACTCAGTGAACTGCAGCTTTAAATGTGTTCATGGCGTCTTTGAGACACACACTCAGTGAACTGCAGCTTTAAATGTGTTCATGGCGTCTTTGAGACACACACTCAGTGAACTGCAGCTTTAAATGTGTTCATGGCGTCTTTGAGACACACACTCAGTGAACTGCAGCTTTAAATGTGTTCATGGCGTCTTTGAG
>JAPMUY010001944.1:0-45000 GCA_026901105.3 Galaxias olidus | reverse complement strand
TCAGGTTACGATTTAAGCAGTGCAAAGTCAGGAGAGAGGTCAAACTTAAAACAGTGTTGCTTTGTATTGATGCGTATCAGGTTACGATTTAAGCAGTGCAAAGTCAGGAGAGAGGTCAAACACTATTTTTCCAAAATGTGTTTTGTTTTGTGACTTTTTTTCTTCATAATTTAATTTACATAATTATCTAGGTATAGCCTGTGTTTTAAGCAAATGAGAGTGATAATTGTATTTAAAGTACATTTTCATTGACCTAACAGTATTCAACTATTAAAGGGTTAGGCTCAGGTCAAAAGCATTCTAAAAATGCATACCAGCTAAGTGATGGACAGAAATAACAATCAGAAAAAAACAGGAAAACATATCATCTCCATTAGAAAAAGAAAGAAAACAAACCACGTCTCTCTCTCTCTTGAGTTGAAATGTCATGTATGTAAATTAACACTGGGGTGTGCCTTTCATGACCACTTAGTGTTAGAGGTTGAGACTTAACAGTATTCAACACTGAAGTCAAAAAGGTTTAGACACAAGCTTGGTAAATATGCAAATTAACACATTGTGTTGGTTTAGATGCCTTAGCTCTACATCTTTAAACACGCCTTAGCTCTACATCTTTAAACACGCCTTAGCTCTACATCTTAAACACGCCTTAGCTCTGTCACTATGAGGACAGCCCAAGTGCTACATCTTAAACACGCCTTAGCTCTACATCTTAAACACGCCTTAGCTCTGTCACTATGAGGACAGCCCAAGCTCTACATCTTAAACACGCCTTAGCTCTGTCACTATGAGGACAGCCCAAGCGCTACATCTTAAACACGCCTTAGCTCTGTCACTATGAGGACAGCCCAGGAGCTGCATCTTAAACACGCCTTAGCTCTGCATCTTAAACACGCCTTAGCTCTACATCTTAAACACGCCTTAGCTCTGTCACTATGAGGACAGCCCAAGCGCTACATCTTAAACACGCCTTAGCTCTGTCACTATGAGGACAGCCCAAGAGCTGCATCTTAAACATGCCTTAGCTCTACATCTTAAACACGCCTTAGCTCTACGTGTGTGTGTGTGTGTGTGTGTGTGTGTGTGTACTGTGTGTGTCAAACAGCCAGAGAGACTACGTCTGTAAACACGCCTCAGCTCTACGTCTGTAAACACGCCTTAGCGCTACATCTTAAACACGCCTTAGCTCTGTCACTATGAGGACAGCCCAGGAGCTGCATCTTAAACACGCCTTAGCTCTGTCACTATGAGGACAGCCCAGGAGCTGTATCTTAAACACGCCTTAGCTCTGTCACTATGAGGACAGCCCAGGAGCTGCATCTTTAAAGCGAAAGGATTCAGTCAAACTCTTCAGTAACAGCAGATGGTGCTGCTGGACTATTGTTTAAAAACAAGCATGGTGCCTACTAAATACTTTCAGAGAAAAGTGCAAAAAAATACAAATAGAGTGAAAGAGATGATCACAATATGACATTGTGTTCCTCTGAGTCAAACATCTGAAGTATACATGTGTGGTTTTAAACTAGTGTCAGTTTTATTTCAAGGTTACATAAGGACATTATGAATGCAGTTCTGCTTGAGATGGAGGGTGTCAATCAGTTATGAGGTGATAAAAATATTGAGATACACTAAAATAGATTTCACAGTTCAAACCAGGATAAACAGGATCAACAGCTACCGCTGAGTGTGTGTGTGTGTGTGTGTGTGTATACGTGTGTGTGTCAAAGAGACACAGAGAGACACTCTCCACACGCACATTCATGCCATTCTCCAGAGTGCTCCTGCAATAGACACACTCCGGCTCCACGATGTCATTTCCTGTTGAGCAGGCGTCACAGAACGGGAAATGGAAGGTTCACCTTAGAGTAAGGACACTATGCAGTGTGACCCAGTCCTCTATAGAGCACTGTTAAGTTAACCTGACTGCGTAATGCTGTGTGACCCAGTCCTCTATAGAGCACTATTAAGTTAACCTGATGCTTCATAGACCCAGTCCTCTATAGAGCACTGTTAAGTTAACCTGACTGCGTAATGCTGTGTGACCCAGTCCTCTATAGAGCATTGTTAAGTTGACCTGACTGTGTAATGCTTCGTAGACCCAGTCCTCTATGGAGCACTGTTAAGCTGGAGAACTCTCCCCGTATTTACACTAGAGCCCTCCAACCCCAGCATATGGACCAGTTAAACAGGGTTTCAGCATATAGACCAATTAAACAGGGTTTCAGTATATGGACCAGTTAAACAGTGTTTCAGTATATGGACCAGTTAAACAGGGTTTCAGCATATAGACCAATTAAACAGGGTTTGGACCAGTTAAACAGTGTTTCAGCATATAGACCAATTAAACAGTGTTTCTGCATATAGACCAATTAAACAGGGTTTGGACCAGTTAAACAGTGTTTCAGTATATGGACCAGTTAAACAGGGTTTCAGCATATAGACCAATTAAACAGGGTTTGGACCAGTTAAACAGGGTTTCAGCATATAGACCAATTAAACAGGGTTTGGACCAGTTAAACAGTGTTTCAGCATATGGACCAGTTAAACAGTGTTTCAGCATATAGACCAGTTAAACAGTGTTTCAGCATATGGACCAGTTAAACAGTGTTTCAGCATATGGACCAGTTAAACAGTGTTTCAGCATATGGACCAGTTAAACAGTGTTTCAGCATATGGACCAGTTAAACAGTGTTTGGACCAGTTAAACAGTGAAATTTTCTTATCCTATTGGCAGATAAATTTGATTATTTTGTATATGTTTTAGCTGGTTACAATTTTTGTCACAGATTTCTTGCGGTGTTGGACTCATGGTGAGGACGGGACCTGGAGTCAGATGACCACTGGAGGAAAAGAGAGTCAATGTTTACACACACACACACACACACACGCAGAGGAAAGTAGCCAAAGCCTGTCTTTAGAAAATCACGCTTCAGTGAGGTGTGTGCACTGTACGTGCAGTCTGTGAGCACAGCCAGCTCTCTTTATCACACACACACACACACACACACACACACACACACACACACACACACACACACACACACACACACACACACACACACACACACACACACACACACACACACACAAAGAGAACAGACTCCAACTTAATTTCCTCTGGGTTCCTAGGAAACCTAGGAGAGAAGTCAAATAGAGGTCACAAAACCTCTGTCTCTCACAAACTCAAACTTATGATTATTCCAGTCATAAATCATACTCTCGTGCCATATCAAGGTAGTCTTTTTAACAAACTGTAATCTAATGTCCAGGACAATGATTAGATTTTTCTAATTAAAATACAGTGAAGTCCTTCAATACATACAGTCATTAAACCACACCCACCTTGCACTGCAGGGAGACTTAATCAAGCGCTCCCGCCACTACACTGGGGATCAGTTTACTAAGCTACTTGGCCAGGGTATAGATGTATGTGTGAAAGGGAGAAGACTGTGCCAGCTTGGGTGCTGCCGGGGTTTCCGTGGAAGAAGGTGAGAGGTCACGAGATAAGTTTAATCACTCAATACCCCCCCCCTCCCCTTCTCTCTCTCTCGCTCTCTCTCGCTCTCTCTGTCTCCCTCTCTCCCACTGTGTGTGCTGTGCTGTAGAATATACTCTCCCTTTTTTCTCCCCCTTTTCTCTCTCTCTCCCACACAAACACAGCCACCTGTTTTTCATAAGCCCATTCCAATGTGACAGGGTTAAATATAAGTAACAGGAAGACCCTTCTGAGTACATGTTTGCTTATGTGTGCGTAATCTAAGAATGCTTTTGTTATATAGCCAACGCTTGCTTAGGTTGCCATGCGAGAGGGACATGGTTTTAAAATAGGTTTTCGATACCATAATTTAAATCTATCAAATCAAAACCAGTCTACAGACAGACTTGGTTTAACTGATGTATGATTCATGCCATGACTGAATTTTAAAAATATTAAGTAAATGTATTATTGAATACGATATTACATCGTTTGCCACCATGTCCTTGATAATGTCGTCTTTACGAAACCGGTTACAAAACATTATTGCGAAACGTGCTGACCGGCCTCTAGGTGTCACTATTAGTCTCTATATAACTTCCACTCTGCCTTGGCACGTAGTCCTTTCCTCACCCTGAATGTGAATGCTAATATGTTAATCTCATTCATAAACATGTGTTTCAATTTATATTAGCACGTTACAAAAGGCCGAGGTTTGTAGTAAGTGTTCAAATTCAACGGGTCAGTTCCGAGAATTCAGCAGCAGTGTTCCAAGTCCATATCAGGAATATCTGCAAGATTCACGTAATATTGCGTCATTTGCTAGAATCATCCCTCGAATCAGCTACAGCTTGTAGGAGATGAGCGCCATGTTGTAGCTGAGGTTATATGAGGACAAGACAGGTTCATACTGGTGCAATTAATCATCTTTTGTCTAAATTACGACGACGTGACGCCTCGCTCACCGGTTTCACTGTATGTGAAACATAGATGTTGCCTAAAGGGATATCTACTATTATCTAAATACATTTTTAGTTGCATACTAAACTTGGACGTTGTTATGTGGAAATTATGGTCAGTGTGTAGAGCCTTTGAAAGAAAAAATTTTCTCCCAAATAATGTCTCCTGTATTAAATCAATTATATGGTTTTAATAATACCTTTTACTTGTGTTTTTAAACAAAATACAGATAAATTACAATAACTTAACTATGGTAGCCTAACAGCTGTAGGCTTTAGGGAAAAGAAAACGCCAACGACAGCAATCTGGTTTCCATGTACAGACAACACACAACCAGGTTCATATTTCAGCAGTTTTTATTGATCAATCTTCTACCTTCCATGCTTTGTTGTGTGCAGTCAGTGCTGCCACCAGCTAGCAGCAGCCTTTCAGAAATACAACTTTCTTTTCAGTAAAATAAGTTAAAATGTTCCTGTGAAACCAGGTGAAGCTTCAGTAACCATTCAGAACAAGTTCCAACAAGAGATTTAGAACCAAGGCAGTTTAAAATGACTCATCTTTTAAAGGATGCAAAAACTCTATACGCTCTCCCTTTCTTTCTGACAAACCAAATCGAAGGTCAACATGACCTGGTCAGGACCTGGGTTCAAAAGACTAAGAAGAGTTTCTTCATTCTTTAGATCAGAATCTCACTTTCCCTGTACAACTATACACAATAATAGACGACTTCAGTATACTAGACTAGATAGCAGATTTAGAGAGTCAACCGTGTCTGTTTTGTCAACATGAATAACAGATCATACATTTACCATTAATGATGGAGTTTATTTTCAAAATGGGTTCTGATGGTTCTTGCTAGCAATGTAAATGCATATGCGTTGTCACTAAACAGTGAGAATGACAGGTCTGCCGAGCTCTTGTAGCTGTTAACAGACGTAATATTTTGTTGTCATTGCAAATGTAGTTACAGATTAAAATAAAAAAAAGACCGTGTAGTTTTCATTCAGTCGCCTGTACATGACATCACCCACTGGGTCCTACACAGACATCATGTCTTGAGACTTTGTCCTCTTCCCTTTAAAAGCTCACAAAAGGTCACATACTGTACAAGTGACTAAACATAATCCTTAAATTATCAAACGCAAGACTAAAAACATACTCAAATATCTCAGACGGATTGATTTTTATGAAGTTGCCGACTTCAAATATGACACGAGGTCAGTGCGCTCGCCCTTCTTCTTGATGCCAGCGAAGATCATCTTGGTGCCGGGAATGTATTTCTTAGGATTCTCCAGGTACTCCATCAAGGTGTCATGTTCCCAGACGATCCCTGAGAGACGAGAGGAAACACGGCAAGAGGATGAACTTTGATCTCCAACTAGAAGGCTGTTACAACCAAATATGTAGTTCAATTCTTCTAAGACAAACGGCAACTATTTTGACAGCATATTTTTGCATTAGTATTCGGAAATACAGATACTAATATTGATGTTTCCTATTATGTATGTATGTGTACTGTGTATGTGTACTGTATGTATGTGTATTGTACATGTATGTGTATTGTGTAAAGACTGTTATAACAATGTGGCTTCCTATTTTTTTAAGACAAACTGCAACTATGAACACAATGAGTTATCAAAGTTGGTATTTGGCGCAGTCAAATATTAAAGTAAGGGTCCATAGAGCTGCTAAGGAGAGACTGAGGAGTCAGAGGCATGAGTTAATGACACCATAGGAGCAGTGGTAAGAATACGGAGGGCCATCAAATGCCAGGACGCGCAGGGTAACACCGTTTAAAGTTAGGACAGGGTTAAAAGTTCCTTTGGGGCCGTCCCAGTTTAGATCAGGTGAAGGTCCGTCCATAGCCTACCTTTACTCTTGTTGGCGTCTGTGTAGGAGTAGCCTTCAGCCTGCCCCGTCTTTCTCCCAAACAGCCCCCACAGGTTCGGTCCGACCTTATGCTTCCCGCCGTCCTCTACCGTGTGGCACTGGGCACACTTCTGGACGAAGGCCTTCTTTCCTTTTGCAATGTCTCCCATAATTAGCTGAACGCAAGGGAACAGGGAAGTAGGATTAGAAAGAGCTCAGTGTGTGTGTGGAGCTTGGGTGTGTCTCATCATTATACAGTAATAAAGGATTCTGACTGCCAGTCCTCTTTACGGCTGATGGGGACAAAGAAAAAGAGAAAGTCTGATATAAAGAAACGGCAGTCAGTGAAAGAGTTGTTTCATGCAGTAACAAACAATTAAATGACAATTCTCTTTTTGTATGTTACTTTTCTTGTCTGTATAAAACAGTCATCACTGCAAATAACCGAGCAACACACCGTACTACAGTACTACAACTACAGGAAGCTTACGAGAATCAAAGCTGAGCCTACCACCCTTCTTTGGACCTATCCGCTTCGCCTGTGCCTTGAAGGTCATTTAAGGTCGCCTGCCCTCTACAGGACAGCCTTAACTGTAACTAAGTTTGCCGTTTGAAAAGATAGGCGGCTGTACTTTTCTAGAAAAGCCGCAGCAGCTTAGCGATATTTCAAATGCTCTCCTCTCGACAGCTCAGTTGGCTTACAGGTTAGCTTGCCAAGATGGATAGCGATATCTACTTCCCTGCTGACTCTTAAAGTTAATCGATGGGCTGGTTTTAATAGGTATCCCACCACGAAGGGCAACGGTAAATGCATTAGCGAATGTCGTAGAACAGTGAAACCATACGAAGATTTTAATATGCTTAGCGACGTAGAATGATACGAATGCCTAGCTTACTCAACTCAGTCACGTCAAGCAACCTGGCTTCAAACGAGAAATAGAACAGAAAAGCTCGCGCGTTATAAGCGTGGTACTGCCCTGCAATGATGGCGGGCTAGCCACCGCACTGAATCTGTCCTCATGACACCCCATCAAGGGCAGGGGATGGCGATTAAATAACCGTAACATTATTGTTACCCTTTTAGCTTGATTTGAATTAAAGATAGGCTGTTGAGTTTACACATCAATATATAAGCTTTCAGTAATTGACTGAACAAGGGACTTTCAATTTAAAACACAATAAGGTGATTTCTTGATGCTAGCACAATCAATTGACACAGGCTAAACCAAAGTCAAGATCCATCCATCTGCAGTTTTGCATTAAAACAAGTGAACGTTACTCAACTGGTTATATAGCAACCACTTGAATAACGTTAGCTGGTTTACATAAGCTATCCCATCTCATCATATTCCACCGCCTGATATTTAATTCTAAGAACCGATAAAACAAACAATAAAAATTACACAGATATGTAAGCTGTCTTGTCATTTAATTAATTTAGTCAATTTTATTAAACGGCGATGTTATCCTAGCAACCTAAATTTACGCAACCTACCAATTCTTCAAAGAGACCTGACTCGGTTGGCTAACGTAAGAACAAGGAACTTATCAATTCCATTATTTCGATTTAATGAAACCCGACCTTTATATTATTTTCTGGGTTCTTTCAAATTTGAAAAGAAGGCTATATATAAATGCTGCTCTAAAAAATAAATATTACCTTAAGGTTTTGTATGTAAAATCCCGTTCGCGAGAGATGGAGTAGCCGGCTATTGTCTTCAGTCTACGGCCTGAGGAGCGGTATCTAGCGGACGGGAAGAAGGTCACATCACTTTACAGGCACCGGCATTTGACGTCACTATCAGGCGGTACCCAATCACGTGCTGGCTTTTGTCAAATTATCTTTTCTCCTGTCTCCTTGTGCCCAAAATTGTGCCTCTCTCTGTACGGATTGGAAATTATTTGTAAATATAAAACAAACAAAAAAAGAAAACAAAAGGGCACTTTAATGAACAAAATGATCGATTGAAAAGAAAAGTAAAAAGCGATAACAATTATGTTGATGTTGAAATGCGGTCCATGTGACTCCCTCATTCCTCAGCTTCCACCGTCATCCACCTGCTTATCCTGCGAGGGCACATCGATAGTCTTTAAACAAGTGTAGTCAATTTAGAGATTTTGGAGTTTTATCAGGTGTATAATAGTGTTTGTGTTATTGTGTTGTTTCAATATAACAATAAAAACTTGAAAAAATGTTGAATAAATTTTTTTATGGCATGTCTGGACTCTGACCTATGGGTTCACTAGCTTATGTATAGTTTAACGACGCTGTTTGCTTTTGCTTGAATTGATTTCCGGCTCTTTAGTAATTATCTTTGAATTTATGATTTGACAGTTTGCCAACGGCCAATAAAATTAATAGAAGAAGAAGAAGAACGATTTGACAGTTGAAACTCCACCAAGACAAAATCGACTGCGGTAGCAAATCATGCGCTCCCACGACTCCGGTTGGTTAATGACGTCATATAACCTTCTTCCGGTTTATTGCTAGGCTAACGACATTTGCAAAATGGAGGAGTACTCCTCAAAACAACCGACTGAAAACCTAGACGATCCTTTAAACAGTCGCCTATTTCTTGTAACCAGCCGGTCGGTATCTGAAGATGTCATACGAGACAATTTCTCAGTGTTTGGGGACATCCAGGGCGTGTGGCTGGTCAAAGATAAACAGACGAAAGAGTCGAAAGGTGTATCTTTCGTCAAATTTGCAAAGTCGTCGCAGGCGTGCATGGCCATGGAGGAAATGCACGGCAAGGTTTTAATGGAAGGAACCAAGCCGATAAAGGTTTGTAGCGGGAAAGTTAGGAAACATACTGAGGTTACGCATTTAATAATAACACTGCGAGTTTTTCTAAAATGGGCAAACCGTGTACATCCAAGTTATTTTAATAGAGGTGATGAGATTGCCTGGTACTCGAACTCAGCACAGGGCTACTTCGCTTGCTGCAGAGAGAAAGCCATTAGTTGTTTAATCTGCCTTCCTTGCTGTAAGACGTGGATGATTAGTTGTCCTTCGACAAGGCTCTCGAATGGTTTTACATTAAAAAATTATTGATGTTCTATTCAGGTGTTCATTGCACAGTCACGGTCGTCAGGACGACACAGAGACGTGGAGGATGAGGAGCTGACCAGGATCTTCGTCATGATCCCCAAAACTTTCTCAGAGGAAGACTTCAAAAACACGTTCAAAGTTAGTATTCTCCTTCTCCTGTTTCTTTCTGTCTTTCCCCTGCTTATCTCTCCATCTCTCTTTAATCCCCTCCCCTCATCCCCTCTCTATGTTCATGCGAATCCCAGGAATATGGAGACATTGAGTATTGTGTCATCATTAAGAACAAGCAGACGGGAGAGAGTAAGGGCTTGGGCTACGTTCGCTACCACAAGCCCTCGCAGGCGGCGCTTGCCATAGAGAACTGTGACAGAGGTAAAGCACCCGGCTCAGACTACTTCCTGGAAGAACTACTTCATACTGTGGCCTGTAAAGGTTCCACACATTCATAAAAAGGAATGAATAAAATGAATGTTTTACATATGAGTTTGAAGTTGTCTGTGACTTTGACTTTAATTCTAAAGTGTGTGTGTGTGTGTGTGTGTGTCTGTGTGTGTGTCTGTCTCTCTCCAGCCTACAGGGCGATCCTGGCGGAGCCCCGTAGTTCTAGGAACACGGCAGCGGAAGGCGGAGACTACTCCGGCGGCGGCAGGTCTGATCACATGAACTGTGATCAGGTGTCACCCTACCCGTTTGGAGTTGGTACGTCACACACCACACGACGCCCCCTAGTGGTGCTCTATGGCTTTGATAACAGAGAGGAGAGACGTCTGTAGTTTAGATACCAGAGAAGAGAGACGTCTGTAATTTATGTACCAGAGAGGAGAAAACGTCTGTAGTTTAGATACCAGAGAGAAGAGACATCTGTAGTTTAGATACCAGAGAAGAGAGACATCTGTAGTTTAGATACCAAAGAGGAGAGACGTCTGTAGTTTAGATACCAGAGGGAACCGAGGCAGGGTTTAAATAGACCTGCTCTTAAGCCTCTGGCTACAGCCCTGCTCTTTGATGCCACAGAAATCTATATATCTGTATCTGTATTGTTATTCTTTGATTGCTGATTAATACTAACCAGGTGACCCCACACTACAGGCGACCCTGTCAGCTATCCAATCAGCGACTTCCGTTCCAGCGAAGCCATTACCCGGTGTCTGATGGTGTCGTCAAGGACAACAGTAACCCAGGAGCAGATTTATGGTCTGTTTGACATCATCCCTGGGATGGACTACTGTGAGATGCAGAGGGACGCCTACGGAGTTAGCAAAGGTAGCTACTGCACAAGCACTTACAAAGATGACCCTGTTTACAGGTGTTTGACCTAAAACACTCCGGGTCACAGTTTTATACAGCGTTCTTCCTCTTCACTCGACACATTTAAGTAACATAAATTCTCTAAACATTAAAAGAATTTGTTAACACATTTTTAGATTGTATGTTATGAATACTGTTTTCTGATTGGTTCTTCTGGTATCGCGTGCCTTCAGGCCATACTGTGATTCGCTACAACAACCTGGGCTCCGCTGTCTATGCCAAAGAGAAGCTGAATGGCTTTGAGTATCCCCCTGGCAACCGGCTGGTTGTCACTCACATAGACGATGGCGAGGACAGGACTAGGTAGACACACACACACGGGAGCAGATTACAGGGTTATAGCTCCTGATAATGTTCATCTATAAGTGTGTGTGTGTGTGTGTGTGTAGCCCAGTGGGCAGGATGGCCATGCAGTTTGTCGCGGCCCAGATGATGTCAACGGTGTGGAACTGCCCGTCCAGCAGTCAGCTGATGAAGAGCGGCACGGTGAGACACTTCCTGGATCAGATCTCACTCTGCCTGGATAGACACGTTTCATTATTAGACCTGGGTTAAATCCATCTGGTCAGAAAAGGCCTTGGGATAGCGCTCTGAGTATTTTGCCTTCTGATGTGTGTGTGTGTCTGTCTGTTGGTGTGGCTGACTAACGGTGTGTTTGTTTGTATCCTCCAGAGCTTCCCTTCCTCCCCTCCTGGGCCCCGGGTGCAGACTGACGTCTCTCTGCCTCCTCTGAAGAAACTAGCCCCCTCCGATAGCAGAGTGAAGGAGCGCTTGTTTGTGGTCTTTAGCCCTGCCCCGCTGTCTATGGACGTACTGGAGGATGTCTTTTGGTATGGTTTGTGTTATCAAATCAAACATGCCTCATGTCGTATAGACCTGTAAAATCCAAACACGATTTAAGGATTCCGGTTACATAACACCAAAGACCTGCATATCAATAAACACCAAGGGGAACACCTCTGTTATCATGGTCTAGAAACAAATAGTGTTAGATTTTTTCTCCTTTCTTATATGGCTTCTTCATCTTTTCTTACTCTTCAGTCGCTATGGTTCCCTGATCGAGGTGCACCTGGTTCCCGGGAGGAAGGTGGGCTACATGAAGTACGCTGACAAACAGGTAGGAGGGCTGAGGGGAGGAAGGTGGGCTACATGAAGTACGCTGACAAACAGGTAGGAGGGCTGAGGGGAGGAAGGTGGGCTACATGAAGTACGCTGACAAACAGGTAGGAGGGCTGAGGGGTGGAAGGAGGGATGGGGTGTAGCTCAAAGGGAGGAGGTTAAATGATTACATTCAGGCATCCTTCAGACCTCTGTTTTTCCTCCTCCTCCTCCTCCTCCTCCAGAGTGCTGACGATGCTATGGCAGCTCTACACGGCCGTGTCGTCAACGGCGTCAGGATGAAGGTCATGCTTGCCGACCCGCCCAGGGAGGAGTCTCACAAGCGCCCGCGCACATACTAGGAGTGTACACGTGACAGGCCTACGGGTGAGTAGAGAGAAAACGACTTTCAGTGTTTTAGATAAAGCTTATTACTAGACGTTCTCCTCCATTTAAATGAAATGGGAATAATAAGAGATTTTAGTAATTGCTGACTCATAACTTACGAACGACTATTGCAAAGCTCTGTATGTCCTGTGTTTAATGTGGCTATGGACCTGTACGTGGGCCTGTGTGTTACTTGGTTATGGAACTGTAAGGCGGCCTCCACACCTACGACGATTACAATAACTATAACAATAAAACATTTAAAATCATTCCAAGTCAGAGTTACACAATATAGAAGCAGCAGGTGATTAAAATACTCTTCGTACATGTCCAGCTAACGCTGTGTCAAATAAAGGAGGGCTTTGCATCAGTCCCAAATATATTATTCTAGTTCTAGTTGTGGTTCTAGGTGCTTGAGGCTGTCTTAGTGGGCCTGCTGGATGGTTCTTGTTTAACATGGAAAGGTTCTTGTTTCCTGGCAGCTGTGTGACAAGTGACCACAGGACCTGACCTGACAAACAGACGACACTCAGACTTCACAAAGACCTTCCTACGACCTCTCCTGACCTGACCCCTGACCCAGTGACTTCCTGTTTGACCTTTGTGACCTTTCTGTGACGTTGGCTCCAGTCTAAACTCTAGTTTGTTTTTTGTTGGTTTTGATCTCTTTAATGCGTTAAGTTTAAACATTACAGGATGCTCTAATATTAGTAACATACAGTTCTAAAGTTTGATCTAATTCATGTATTTTTTATTCAAATTGATTTTTATTTTGTGTTCACCTAGCACCCAGTAGTTTAGTGGTTGTGGTGGAAACAGGCTGATCTTTGGCCCTGCACAGCACAATACATCCTGTAATGTTTAGGAGTTACACTGGACTGGGTGGGATGTGTTTGTTTATCTCCTGATTTACAAAAACAATAAATGGTGATGTTATAATAATACTTGTTGTCTTCTGTGAATTATTATTGATTGAGAATAGGCGTACACAATCTATATTTTCACACAGGGTCTTACAAATAAGTCACTAGTTGATGTTTTGTAAACACAGTATAATTAAATTAGCGTAATAATTCCAGGGCTATTGTGGGATTAAGGCAGAGCTTCAGACTGCCACCAATTTGGTGACAAGCTGCTCCAAAAGTCTGTTCTGACACTAAAACAATTATTGGTGGCAGTGCTGACACTTTTATTTGTTGGTATTGTTTATTGTTTTTTAATTATTATTAATCCTAAATTTTATTAATTTATTTATAAAATATAATAAATCCTAAAG
The DNA here is from genome assembly GCA_026901105.3 of Galaxias olidus. Taxonomy (NCBI): domain Eukaryota; kingdom Metazoa; phylum Chordata; class Actinopteri; order Galaxiiformes; family Galaxiidae; genus Galaxias; species Galaxias olidus. The sequence continues at coordinate 31,575 of JAPMUY010001944.1, read as the reverse complement.
TCATATTTCAGTAAAACAGTTGGCTGATTTTGTTCGATTACTTATTACCCTTTTGAACTAGCCACTGGCACGGAATAGTATTACCTTATTCTCGTTTTATTACGTCGATTTCATATAAAATACCCCCCAAAAAAATAAGACTGCCACCAGTGTAACATGCTTCTCTGGAGCCCTGCTTCTATCAGAGACGTGTTTGGGAATACCAGAGCTGCGCTGCCCCCCTGTGGTCAACAGGAGCACAACATTCCACTAGGTGAACATTAAACATCCCGCTCACGGCAATTGTCTGACCTAACTGGTAACGCTGATATTATATCTAAGGAAGGCGAGGGAAGTTGAGTGTATCAAAGCAAGCTGCCTCGGCCTGTGTTCTCTAACCATTGTATCCTATAGTTTGTCTGTCTCGTGACCAGCGAGTAGACCAGCTCGCCACAGTGCTTTTTTTTTTTTTTTTTTATCCATGAGGATGCTGCTCTCTTGTGTTAATAGTATGTATTACAGGAAATGCCTACTTTGACATACATTTTCATTATACATTATTTTTGTAAAGATTTTTTCCTTTACCTCCAAAGAAAAGGATACGCCTTTAAATTTTGTGACTGAAGTTAATTATTCTAAAGATGTGTGTTCTTGTTTGGGCAGAGACTACAGGATGGAAGCCAGATTCTACCACTCCTGCAGCCGTCATGCTGAACTCTGACATTTGGCATTTGACCCCCCCCCCCCCGTTCCTCCCCACACGACCTTTGACCTTTTCACATCACTCCTGTTCACGAGGCAGGTCACTACTGCAACAGGGACGTCATTGCACTGTATCATATGGTATCAACAGGGACGTCATTGCACTGTATCATATGGTATCAACAGGGACGTCATTGCACTGTGTCATATGGTATCAAGTGTGTGTTTCTGAGGGAAAACGTTTGTGTGCCCAAGCAATATCATCTGTCTTGATGCACTGTTCATTTAGCTGCAGGTTTCAACAACTTAAACATCTCTGTTTCATGTAGTCACAGTTAACATTTTACAGTAAATAATCTACAAGAAATGACAGGGAAGCTTTAGGGGAACAAGGCCAAGCGGATATTGTTTGGTATTTATATACACAGCTAGATTACTGGCCATACTTTCACGATTCCCCCAGACCAGACCCAGGCCACGCAAATGCTGCTTCTGGCTCCATACGATTCCCCCAGACCAGACCCAGGCCAAATGCTGCTTCTAGCTTGTGTAGTGGTCTCTGTGTATTGTGTATAGGGCTTTATTCATACATATCCTACACCAGTGTATTGTTTGATGTATGCATGATCTATTAGATTGACTTTAAGCAGCTTCTCACTGCCTAGCGACAGGCATCTTATTGGCTTTCTTGTGCATACAGATCAATACCAAACCCAACCCAGAGCAAAATCTAAATGGGTCAGGAGCCAGAGTTTGTTGTCTCATTTCTCTGACCTGGCCCTTTGGCCTGTGACCACGGTTTGAACCCTGACCCCACTAGGTGCTGCGGCCTGCTGATCCAAAGCCACTGCTGAGACAAGAGAGCTCCCAAAGCAAAGTTCTGAAATGCACTGACTGCAGAGAGAGGCAGAGCCGGAGTGGACTGCAGAACTTTGCCCGGGGAGTCTTGGATTGGCTGCTAAGTGTTCTGTAGGAGAGAGAAGACAAGTGTTACATGACAGGGCTATGTACTCTATCCAGGTAAGTGCCCAGGAGGGGGAGGGGCAGTCAGAACAGACCCCCCCCTTCTCGCACACCTCTATAAACATCTTATGAAATACGCCAGAGAAAGAAAAGTGAGGCAGACAGACGGAAATATAACAGAAAGTGGGAGATAGTGTTGGAAGTAATGAACTTCAAACAACAAGTGATCTAAGGCTAAGTTCCAATGAATTTATTAAGAAAAATAAAACTGACAGTGAAAAAATACAACGTTCTATCTGTCAAGTAGTTGCTTGACTCAACGTATTGGAGACACGTCATCTGGCTGGCGTCAGTCCTGCACGAGCTATAGCTACCTTATGGTTACTACAAATTAACTAAATAAGCTGCAGGTTAGATACAAGGTCTTGCAGTTTGAACTGCACTGTACCTCGTTTGCCAGGATACTATTTTAAAGTAAAAACGTTCAGGTAAAATGTAAACGTCATGAAACTTTTTTTTGTTTTTTTTACCCGTTCAAAATAGCATAACATTTGTGTAAGGTATGTCTTTATTTCCTTAAAACTGATATTCCGGACAGTTTTATAAAGTTGCACCAACTATATGGGCCTATTGAAAAGCCTACTTACCTGAGGGGCGACCATATGTTTAGTTGCACCATTCAATTCGTCAAACAAGAGTTGCACCTGAAACTCAACAAGTCAGCATAATCAGAAACCAACGTCGCCCCTATATGATATATGCATAGGCTACTTAAAGGTAAGAAAGATTGCACTTGCTCTTGTATCAAAATAGTTCTGGCTTCCCCAAGAAAGTAGGCTGCAGAGGAGAGAGAGAACGGGAGTGTCGACGTGGACTCCAGCTGCCAGCCTGGAGCGCGCAAACTGTACTCGTGGACCCGCTGCGCGTACACTGTTACCTCACTGGGAGAAGAAGAAAAAACATGGTTCCGTTTGTTGGGGCAATCAGAGCAAGTATGGAGAGGGGTGTGTCTGGGCGCTGAACTAACTATCTAACTATCTACGTTAGAGAGCAAACTGTTTGTGTCAGTTTATATGAGAGATACGGGGTAGGCATACTTGTGTTAGTATTTTCTCCCCAGCCCAACATTTAGTTGCATTATCTAATAGCTCAATCATTAGACGGTATCGGCACATACGGGTGCTACAATGTATTGGAAGTCTCCGCCTCTTTTTGGGGAACACAAACTCGAAATCCCATAGCTATCAATGATACTTTTAACAACGATTCCTTCATCGATTGTCAATAACAAAACATGGAAACACGTGTAACAATTTCTTTTTTTGAACGCTGCCTCTTCTCGAACGTTTGTGTTACACAGATAAATTACGATTAGTCAATCTTGCAACAGTCAATCTTAGCCCTTATAGTTTACTCTGCCCTTCCTTCAGTCTAGGCCAGTGAGCACATGTTGGTTATCCAGACATTTACTCCGATTTGACTTGAGTCTCCACCCAGTTAATCTATTATTTACGATGGACACGGGCATTGATTAGCTAATCTACAGATCCCTGAAAGCACACAAGCAATGTGAATATTAATATTAAATACACTTGATACTTACACCATAATGCAATTGACAGCTATATAGGGGGTTTATTTAGAAGCTTTTGTAGAATGTTTCAAGGTGATAATAATAATATTGATTATGAAATTAAGTTGTCGTCAGAACTATCAGCATTCATTTATTCATTAGTAATAGCTGCTCACATGTTGGTGCTGTCCAGTTCAAACTGGAAGCCTCTGTCCGCTTGGGTTACACAAGTATGGCATTTACAAGCATTGTGCCTGTAACAAGGTGTCAACTGAAACTGTACGTCCAAAAAATTATTAAAGATATTGAATTCTATTGTGAATAATGTAGAGCAGTGGAAAGAAGTAGGACGCTAACACTATTACAAATTCCGCAGTTCACATCAAAGATAGCTTCTTAACCGTATTGTGAATTAAAGTACAGCCTCATTGTGCCATTATTTTATGCCGGTTGGGAAACATCTTTGTTTTATTACGATGTGAAAGATGATGGACATAACTATCTTCAACACAAAATGAATCCAATAAAACCATCTTTATCTGTGGACTAACTTTGCAGTTAGAGTTGTGTGGTTCATTTCCCCACTTTTTAATCATACTTCCTTGATGTAAGCTCTCAGCTATTACTTGAATATGTGTTAAAATAAACTTGAAGAAATGAACTTGCAATATGTGACACAGCAAATTTTGGCTGTTTTACTTGCAATTTCTTTAATATTACACTAAGTTTGCCAAGATCTAAGTGAAAGCGATGGTAAGGTTGGTTTCCCCCCAAAGGGAGCGCGGCCCAGACGACGCAACGTTTGTGACGTATCATGTAGCTTTATCTAGTTAGTAGCTTGTTATTATTTTTTTAACGGTCTAGTCATGGTGCGTATAGCTACATCCACCAGATGGCGCAATATACCAATGTCTTGATTTGTGATGTCTGCATTTTGGCATTAGTGTAACGAATAAATATAGGTCAGTGGATTAATACATTGAACAAAAAATAGCACAAATATCCACTATGTGTGTTTTGTTCACCTGTCGACTAGACATTACTAGATGTTTAAAACTCGTGCTGCGTTTTGTTACTCTGACGAGGCACAGCAGTCTCTAACTTCGACCCTCCCCACAGCTACGCCGACTGGCTAGTGTAGGGTAGGCGGGGTTGTGTGTGTGTGTGTGTGTGTGTGTGTGTGTGTGTGTGTGTGTGTGTGTGTGTGTGTGTGTGTGTGTGTGTGTGTGTGTGTGTGTGTGTGTGTGTGTGTGGATGGGTGGTAGGTAGGGCTGGGACTGTCCTTCAGAAGACGGAGCGTTTTTTCTCCTGTTTTATTCGCAACTGTTGAAACGAGCTGTAGACTTATTGAGGGAGCTCAGTGTTCTTTGCAAACCGCTATCGTGTCCGTAACTCCCAACCAGGGAAGGATCCGCGGAGTGTCGTGGGGAGGAAAAGCCGTAGGAGAGTGAACTCCAGCACGGGTGCAGAGTATCAGCAGCGCCGCTCTCCTTAACGATGGAGGTGCCAGAGCAGCAGGTAAGACTGGCAACAGGTGTTCGTTACCTAGAGACTGTTGTAACGCAAAATACGATCAACCTGTTTCCCCACCGTTAAGCCTACATGATTAGCAATCATAATCCGAAAAACGAGAGTTGCTTTTAAACCAGAAATATCAAATTATAGGATATAGCCTTCTCTTTGTAATTTCTAATTCGATCTTTTATTTAGTGGGCAATACGTTTGTCGAAACCTATCAAGGTATAATCAATGAATCGTCTGTAGAAACCTATCAAGGTTTAATCAATGAATCGTCTGTAGAAACCTATCAAGGTATAATCAATGAATCGTTCTAATAAAGTTAGTAAGTTAACTCGAGAATTTGAAAGGTAGAGCTCAGACAGGCCGAAAAGGTCACAAAATGTGCATCTGGTCCAGCTATTTGTTTTATGTTGTTGCTGTGTGTTTCATCATATAATTTTGTAACCGCTCTGCATGCTGCGTGCCCAGTTTGTGCAGTCTGTTCTGTGAGCATTAGTGTGTCTAAATTGTGCTTAGTCACGGTAGCGGCACGACTCTCCACCCGCTACATGTGACATGAAATCAGTTACAAAACCTTACTTCGTAGAATCCTAGTGCCAGTCAGTATTCTGAGGTAGTACAGTATAGTAAACACATACGGATGAAACCAGACAATATATGATCGGAATAAAAAAAACTATCCGTTGTTGTAAATGTTCGAAGCATCTCGTTATATGCGTGTCACTGATCGCGAGCCCCCTTGTTTTTCCAGTTGGACCAGGGCCCTGCTTGGCAAGGAGAGCATAGCTTGTGATCTCTTCATGAATTATCAACGGCATCTTCCGTTTCCAAACGGCTGTTGAGCTATAAGGTTACCTTTACACGCAGTTTATCAGGATGCAGTGAAATTTAATGAATTCAGCGGAGCGCAGTGCTTTAAAATACTATAGCCTGTAATGTTTGCAGTTTGGGAAACTAACGAATGAACAAGGGGGGCGTTTCCCGTCAACACATAATTCATCCCCGCTGTTTCCGATCTGATTATTTTCTGTCTATGGCCCAGCCTCTTCATATCCACGCTGCTTGGTTCTTTAGGTGCAAGGCTCTTTTCAGTTTCCAACACAGATCCACTTATTTATCATTGCCATGCATTATCTCAAATAATTGATTAATAACTAACTTATCTCATCTAGCCTTATGTGTGTGTGTGTGTGTGTGTGTGAGAGAGAGAGAGAGAGAGAGAGAGAGAGAGAGAGAGAGAGAGAGAGAGAGAGAGAGAGAGAGAGAGAGAGAGAGAGAGAGAGAGAGAGAGAGAGAGAGAGAGAGAGTGTTAGTATGACCTCTCACTCCGCCCTTGTTATAGTTGATGGATAACATTGTGTAGGCTGGAATTAAATGTTCAGTTGACAGACGCTCCTATATAATACAAATAAGTGATTGTGTCTTTGTATGTGTGTGGGTTGTGTGTGTGTGTGTGTGTGTGTGTGTGGGTGTAAACTGCTTTGTTTCATCAGTGGTTGCGTCATCCAAACACAACACTGATATCATCATATTCTCACGCAACCCTTTTTATCCTCTAAGTCCCTCCTTCTACCCCCTCTCCTACCTTCCTCTGCTCTCTTCCTCTCCTGCCCTCCTCTCCTTCCTTCCTTTCCTCTCTTCCTCTCCTCCCTCCTCTCCTCTTCCTCTCCTGCCCTCCTCTCCTCTCTACCTCTCCTCCCTCCTCTCCTTTCTTCTCCCTTCGTCTCATGTGTCAACACAGGCAGGTCATATTGTTACACTGCTTGCTGTTCTGGGAACAGTGTGAGGCAGACTCCTGTGTAGTTCAGTTTGTTACTCTGCTGTTCTGGGAACAGTGTTAGGCAGACTCCTGTGTAGTTCAGTTTGTTACTCTGCTGTTCTGGGAACAGTGTGAGGCAGACTCCTGTGTAGTTCAGTTTGTCACTCTGCTGTTCTGGGAACAGTGTGAGGCAGACTCCTGTATAGTTCAGATTGTTACTCTGCTGTTCTGGGAACAGTGCATGTAGAGTCCTCTCTGCACCACAGAGGAAATCAGCCAGCAAGTCTAAACACTTCACCTACCAGCCCTCTGAGACAGTTCCAGTAGAAGAGGAAGACCACCGTGCCATCTAAATGGATAGAGGAAGACCACCTTGCACCTTGCCATCGAAATGATGCTGTAGATTGGTGACTGAGATGTGAGTCTTCCCCTATAGTGGCTATATCAAGTGTAATAAATTATTATTGTTATTATTAATTGGATGGATTATTAAATGCACACTAGGTTCTTAATATTTAACGTTCTTAAACTGAGATTTCAATGATTGTTCTCACAGGTTAACTTGGAGAGGGGAGGGCTGGGAGGTGTGGGGATGGTGCTTCTAAAGCCTTAGCTGACATGTAACAGGTTAACTTGGAGAGGGGAGGGCTGGGAGGTGTGGGGATGGTACTTCTAAAGCCTTAGCTGACATGTAACAGGTTAACTTGGAGAGGGGAGGGCTGGGAGGTGTGGGGATGGTACCTCTAAAGCCTTAGCTGACATGCAGGTAACAGGTTAACTTGGAGAGGGGAGGGCTGGGAGGTGTGGGGATGGTACCTCTAAAGCCTTAGCTGACATGTAACAGGTTGTTCAACTGGTTTGAAGTGTTGTGACAGTGGGCCTCGAGAGCAAATACCTCTTAGAGGTGTGGCAGGGGTGAGGTAAGCCCCTTAGAGGTGTGGCAGGGGTGAGATAAGCCCCTTAGAGGTGTAGTAGGGGTGAGGTAAGCCCCTTAGAGGTGTGGCAGGGGTGAGGTAAGGGGATCATAGCCGGAACATGAACGATAATCAATATGAAAGAGTTGAACATTCATGATAATCAATAAGAAAGAGTTGAAAGATGATAAAGTATGTTTTTATAACTCTATAAAAGTTTAAAAGTTTGTGCTGTGCTGATTGGGCATTAACAATACTTGACAACCTTAACAAATATTTATATCTATTATATTTATGACGTATTTAATAAATGCATGTTTTTACTTCGTTTTTTTTTTGAGCGGTGTACGTGTTTAAACATGTTTGGTCAAGGGGAATGGTAAGACAATGAAACCTAACACGCTACTTATAACTGATGGAGTCTGTGTGTGAAACCTTACACGCTCCTAAACAAGACTGACGGACTGTGTGTGTGTGTGTGTGTGTGTGTGTGTGTGTGTGTGTGTGTGTGTGTGTGTGTGACACAACACCGCTCGAAACCTGAAAATGAGGTGGGTTGGCTTCAGGACCAGAAGGGGGCAGCCTTTAGTTTTTCAAGGCTTTTGAAGTTTCTCAGTGTTTGCTGTTGCACTTGAGCATACGATCAGAAAAATAGACCCTGCAGGCTATTCAAATATAGACTATAGACTATAGACTACAAATAGTCCAACCAGTCCATGTGTCTGTGTGAGGGTTGGTTACTGTAAAGTAGGAGAAACATAAGTCTCTCTACAGGATCAGGTTATTGTAAAGTAGAATAAACTTAAGTTACTCTTTACAGGATCAGATTATTATAAAGTAGGATAGGCCTATATACAACAAAGCTACCCTATGGAGAAATCTAGTTTAGTTAACTAAAGCTACTTAGAAAATGTCCATGTTACATGTAGTTCACTACTACAATGGCCTTCACAACGGTCAGGTTAAAGGAAAGGGGGCACCTTCACAACGGTGCTGCACTAAGGGGGTTAAAGGAAACTAAGGGGGTTAAGGTAAGGGGGCACTGCTGGACTACGGGGGTTACGGTAAGGGGGCACTGCTGCACTAAGGGGGTTAAGGTAATGGGGCACTGCTGGACTAAGGGGGTTAAGGTAAGGGGGCACTGCTGCACTAAGGGGGTTAAGGAAATGGGGCACTGCTGGACTAAGGGGGTTAAGGTAGGGGGGCACTGCTGGACTAAGGGGGTTCCAGAAGTGAAGCAATGGAAAGGTAAACATTATAATAAAAATATCTTTCCATTTGTGGCCAAAATGTTTGTAGTTTTATGAGATAGCTACACAAAATAAAAAAATAAAAAAGTAATTTAACTACTTGAATCTCTATACAAATATAAATGTAGTTGAACCGCCTGCACGCTTCTGCTACTAGTAGCTTATTTACTCATAGTTTACTACTGGCCAGCACTGTGCTAAGGGTTATCTTACATAAAGGGTGAGGTGGTTAAATTTCAGTGTGAACTCTGTTGACCTGCTACTTTCATAAGACTCTAATCCTTTCTGGGCAGGAAATATTACCTATCTGATGTGGAGAGAGGGAGTGTTTGTCTGTGGGAGTGTTTCAATCCAGCCATTCAGGTCAGGGTTGGTGTGTGTGTGTGTGTGTGTGTGTGTGTGTGTGTGTGTGTGTGTGTAGCGAGACTGCGTGCAAAGGTATCTGTCCATTTGGTTGTAAAGTGAGCCAGAGGTCGTCTCAAGGTCACAATCTGTCCTTTGATCTCTCCACAGGCTGCATTCCTCCTTTTGCTCCCCCCTTTCTTTCTCCTTCTCTCTTTCTCTCTTTCTGTTTTTCACCCCTCGCTCCTACCCCTCCCATTCCTTTATGGACAGTTTATTTTGGCAGGCCTTCAACATCGGGCCTGGCATGGGTTCATCTAAGTGTTTAGATGTAGGCTCAGAGGTGTGTGTGTGTGCGTGCATGCGTGCGTGCGTGTGTGTGTGTGTGTGTGTGTGAAAGACAGAGAGCCTATCTTTTAAATTGGACCAGTTAGACAGACTATAAGAGGTCTGAAAGTCAAACTACGTCTTTCTAGTTAGGATTAACCTTGTGAGGGTTTGATTTGAGTTTTGAGGGATGAGTTCATTTGCTCAAATATAAGCTCACTTTGTTTTGTGAAAGCCTCTTTTTTCTCCAGCTGTCCTAACTGTAGTAAACGTGTTTACAACCGTGAAGAGAGATCTGTTTGTTTTCCATCTGCCGTGTTCACAGGTGGACTGTAGGGAAGCAACACGCTGTTTCTGTTCTCCCCAATGGAGCTTTCCCTCTAGAGGAGATTCCTATCTAGAACAGGCCCTGTCCCTCTAGAGGAGACTCCTATCTAGAACACGCCCTGTCCCTCTAGAGGAGACTCATATCTAGAACACGCCCTGTCCCTCTAGAGGAGACTCATATCTAGAACAGGCCCTGTCCCTCTAGAGGAGACTCCTATCTAGAACAGGCCCTGTCCCTCTAGAGGAGACTCCTATCTAGAACAGGCCCTGTCCCTCTAGAGGAGACTCCTATCTAGAACAGGCCCTGTCCCTCTAGAGGAGACTCCTATCTAGAACAGGCCCTGTCCCTCTAGCCCTGTCCCTCTAGAGGAGACTCCTATCTAGAACAGGCCCTGTCCCTCTAGAGAGAGACTCCTATCTAGAACAGGCCCTGTCCCTCTAGAGGAGACTCCTATCTAGAACAGGCCCTGTCCCTCTAGAGGAGACTCCTATCTAGAACACGCCCTGTCCCTCTAGAGGAGACTCCTATCTAGAACAGGCCCTGTCCCTCTAGAGGAGACTCCTAGAACACGCCCTGTCCCTCTAGAACTGAACAGCCCTGTCCCTCTAGAGGAGACTCCTATCTAGAACAGGCCCTGTCCCTCTAGAGGAGACTCCTATCTAGAACAGGCCCTGGCACGTCTCACATGCCCTCCTATTATGTTGCGGGTCAATTTGACCCGTCTCAAAGTTTTAAAATGCAGGAAACATATTCTTAATTATTTTTGGAGCATAGTAAACCATGATCTGTAAGGGGTGAAAAACTTAATTTCATTAAATATTGATTAAAAAGATATATAAATTGAGCTAAGGATAATGTTTATACATTTTTTTTTCATTTTTTGTTTTATTTTATTTGAATTTTTTATTACTTTTTTATAGTTAAACATGCACCAGGTCAATTTGACCCGGGAACATCATTGCTGTTCCTTAAAGTCGAATATAACAGGAGGGTTAAGATGTAGCATCCAGCCTTGTCTAACCCACTAAGCCAGTAGCCCTATGTGTTTCTATGTTCCTTTAAGGGTATAGAGTCTAATCTAACCCACTAACCCTGTTTTCCTGTGTTCCTTTAAGTGTATGGAGTCTAGTCTAACCCACTAACCCATGTGTTCCTATGGCCCAAATATGTATATAGTGTTATATAAATATGTATATAGTGTTATATTTCATTGTATGGTACCTATTTATTTCATTTTATCTTTGTATTTTTATCCCATTACATCTTTATATTGAATTGTCCGATCTCTATATTTGTATATCTTTTATCTTAGTGCTCTCATGGCTGAGTTGACCTGTTTTCTCATCCAACACATTTCATTGTAATGTTGACCCTGTGTTAACCTACATATGACCAATGAAACTGATTCTGAATCTGAATCCTGTGGTCCTTTAAGTGTATGGTGTCTAGTCTAACCCACTAACCCTATGTTCCTTTAAGGATATAGAGTCTAGTCTAACCCACTAACCCTGTGTTCCTTTAAGGGTATAGAGTCTAGTCTAACCCTGTGTTTCTATGTTCCTTTAAGGGTATGGAGTCTAGTCTATCCTTGTGTTTCTACGTTCCTTTAAGGGTATAGAGTCTAGTCTAACCCTGTGTTCCTGTGTTCCTTTAAGGGTATAGAGTCTAGTCTAACCCTGTGTTCCTGTGTTCCTTTAAGGGTATAGAGTCTAGTCTAACCCTGTGTTCCTGTGTTCGTTTAAGGGTATAGAGTCTAGTCTATCCTTGTGTTTCTACGTTCCTTTAAGGGTATAGTCTAGTCTAACCCTGTGTTCCTGTGTTCCTTTAAGGGTATAGAGTCTAGTCTAACCCTGTGTTCCTGTGTTCGTTTAAGGGTATAGAGTCTAGTCTAACCCTGTGTTTCTACGTTCCTTTAAGGTTATAGAGTCTAGTCTACCCTACATGTTCCTGTGTTCCTTTAAGGGTATGGAGTCTAGCCCCATGGACCTGGTGGATATTCTGTGGCTTCAGGATGTGGACATGGGAGCAGGAAGAGAAGTGTTTGACCTTCGACTGAGACAGAAAGAAAATGACCTGAGGAGACAGCGAGAGGAGAAGGAAAAGGTCATCTATCCATCCTTCTGTCTGCATACTTGTCTTTTATTTCTGCCACCCTTCTTTCCTGTTTGGATAACTCTCTCTCCTTTTCTCTTCAGGAGCAAATGCGGCTTCTGAAACAGGAAGAGGAGGAGCTTCTTCAGAAGCTCCAATTGGACGAGGAGACAGGAGAATTCTTGCCCCGTCCCCTTCCTGCTGCAACATCCGTCACCATGGGAACAGGCTCTGGCATTCCCTTGGTAGGTGGAGCCAACTGTCAGTCATTCTCTTGTGCAGCCCCTGATTATTAAAAGTTTGCCAGATAATTGCCTATTTTTTTTGTTGTTGGTGGTGCAATCTCTATAACATTTGTTTATGCTAGTTTTTTGGTTTACATTGAGTTAGTGTTATTGCAGGACACTGTCTTTGACTCCTCCTTGTCATTTGAGGAGTGTATGGAACTGCTGGCAGAGAGCTTTCCTCTGGAAGAAGTCATTCAGGTCAGACACACACACTGAGACAACCCCTTTTCCTTTAGTTAGTTTACTGCTGAGATGTGGGCATCGCCCCGGCTGATGTTAGATCATGTAGCGGGGTCACCATCTAAAGACCCATGATGACGTGGTTTTGTCCCTCTTTGTGTTTCAGGATCCTCTTCCTGTATCCCTCTCCACTAACCCCGCCTCCTCAGTCCCACCAGCAGTAAGCCCCGCCCCCACGGTTACAGACCCGCTCACCCCCAATAGGAGTCAAGCCAAGGCGCTGTCTGCCCCAGCCCCAGCCCCGGCTCCAGTCCCAGCTCAAGCTCTCAGGCAGCCCACTCCTGTCAGCCAGAACCCCATGTTATCAGCCCTGCTGGTGCCCCGCCACGGGCCCCTGAATGCGGGGAGGATCCAGCCCCTCCCTCCCGCCCAGTGCACCACCCCAGCTTCCCCAGCGCCACTGGCTCCCACCATACCCCAACCAGCGCCACTGGCTCCCACCATACCCCAACCAGCGCCACTGGCTCCCACCATACCCCAACCAGCGCCACTGGCTCCCACCATACGCCAACCGGCTCCAGCTCCGGCCTCCGGGACGCTGGCCCCTGCAGACGACATGGAAGCCTTGGTGGAACTGCTTTCCTTACCTGAGTTACAGGTGAGACATTTCCGTGAGACATTTCCTTACCTGAGTTACAGGTGAGACATTTCCTTACCTGAGTTACAGGTGAGACATTTCCTTACCTGAGTTACAGGTGAGACATTTCCTTACCTGAGTTACAGGTGAGACATTTCCTTACCTGAGTTACAGGTGAGACACGTAACGCGATCGATGATAACGTAGTATCTCTAAGCCTTTCTAAACTGGTTCTACCGGTGCCTGTGCGTGCACTGACTGTCTGTTTCTTCTTCTGCTGTCAGAGTGTCAACCTCCAGGTGTCTGCCATCCTGCAGCAGAATGGCTTCAGTGACGCCACTCTGCCCCGACTGGCAGAGGACTGCAACTACAACCTGTACCAGGCAGTCGTCCCTGAGCCCTGTCCGCAGGCACACAGCAAACACATTACGGCGTACACACACCCTGCACACACACTGTTCACACAGTCTGCTCACACACACAGTACACACACAACGGCGTACACACACCCTGCACACACACTGTTCACACAGTCTTCTCACACACACAGCACCTCAGGTGAGATGGACCAGAGCAGGGATGGGGGTGATTCCAGTCTGGTCTCAGACCTTCTGTCGCAGTTGCTGGGCTCAGAAACACAGTCTGACCAAAACCTGCTCTGCACAGATACACAGATGATCATCCCCACCAAAGACCTGCTCTGCACAGATACACAGCTAATCATCCCCACCAAAGACCTGCTCTGCACAGATACACAGCTAATCATCCCCACCAAAGACTTTCACATTCAAGATACAAATCTTGAAATCCAAAATAAAGATCTTGTCCAAGATGCTGACATTTTTAACAAAGATGTTCCCAAGCAAGATCATTCTTGCCCCCCTCAGCCTGACATTAGGCCAGAGGGTTGTAATGTCTCCCCCCAGCCTGACAGCAGGCCAGAGGGTTGTAATGCCCCCCCCCAGCCTGACAGCAGGCCAGAGGGTTGTAACGTCTCCCCCCAGCCTGACAGCAGGCCAGAGGGTTGTAATGCCCCCCCCCAGCCTGACAGCAGGCCAGAGGGTTGTAACGTCTCCCCCCAGCCTGCAGAGGGCTCTACTGAGGAGGGCTCCTATTGTCTGATGGAGCTGGAGGACCTGGCCCTGTTCTCTTTGGAGGGCTTTGACACCATCTCTCCACTAGGGGGGGCTGGAGACTCCCCTGACTCTGGCCTGGCAGTCGAATCTGGATTTACATCATCATCTTCACCGTTGTCAGAGGCTACACCTAATCACAATGAGGAAGAGGGCTTTGTGGGTTTCAGTGAATCAGAGGAGGAGGAAGAGGAGATGGATATAGGCGGCCTTTACGGCCAATCAGATGCTAAAGAGGTGTCGAGCTCGGCTTCACTGACCAATCAAGCTTTGCCACATGATGGTGACCTCATAGAGGGACGTCGCCATGGCAAGCGTCCCCTCACAAAAGACAAGACCAGGTAAGCACTCCTGTTACTGGTCTGTTTGGAGAGCAGACATGGAATAATTCAAATGTACATGCCTGAATACAGTTCAAAATATCCAGAAGATCTTGTTTTTATTGTTTCCCTTTTTTTTTTTTACCAAACACAACATCAACACCGACATTAACAGGAACAGAACGTTTTTAGTGGGCTAGTTACATATGAGTCGGCCATGTTAGTTTTCCCTGTCCTGGTTGCCATGGTTAAGGCCTCTGTCCATTCCAGAAATCCTGATCCTTATTATTGGGTTCATCTAACCAGGAGTCTGTATCAATGTGTGTCCATCTAACCAGGAGTCTGTATCAATGTGTGTTCATCTAACCAGGAGTCTGTATGGATGTGTGTCCATCTAACCAGGAGTCTGTATGGATGTGTGTTCATCTAACCAGGAGTCAGTATGGATGTGTGTCCATCTAACCAGGAGTCTGTATCGATGTGTGTTCATCTAACCAGGAGTCTGTATGGATGTGTGCTCATCTAACCAGGAGTCCGTATGGATGTGTGCTCATCTAACCAGGAGTCAGTATGGATGTGTGTTCATCTAACCAGGAGTCTGTATCAATGTGTGTTCATCTAACCAGGAGTCTGTATCAATGTGTGTTCATCTAACCAGGAGTCCGTATGGATGTGTGTTCATCTAACCAGGAGTCTGTATCAATGTGTGTTCATCTAACCAGGAGTCTGTATGGATGTGTGTCCATCTAACCAGGAGTCTGTATGGATGTGTGTTCATCTCTGTCAGTACTCAGTCTAAGCGTTCCCCTCCTCCTCCCCCTCCCCAGGAGGTCCCGTCAGACCAGAGACGAGCAGCGAGCCAGAGCCTTAAACATTCCCTTCCCTGTCGACCGCATCATCAACATGGCCGTCGACGATTTCAATGACCTTGTGAGCCGTCACCAGCTCAACGAATCACAGCTCAGCTTGGTGCGGGACATACGCCGGCGCGGCAAGAACAAGGTGATTCATTGGTCCATTCATAGAGATCACAACAAGAACAAGGTGATTCATTGGTCCATTCATAGAGATCACAACAAGAACAAGGTGATTCATTGGTCCATTCATAGAGATCATAACGATGTCAAAGAAAATAAGAAACAAACACTAAAGCAAATGAACCTCTATCATAATCTCTATAACCTTGATGGTGCAGTAGAACTTGCCTATAAATACGCTGTCTTCCTCCTACCCACGTTGTGGTTCATTCAGATGCATTAGATAAGTCAGAACTGTAAATGTTTCATGCATTAGATAAGTCAGAACTGTAAATGTTTCATGCATTAGATAAGTCAGAGCTGTAAATGTTTCATGCATTAGATAAGTCAAAACTGTAAATGTTTCATGCATTAGATAAGTCAAAACTGTAAATGTTTCATGCATTAGATTAGTCAGAACTTTAAAGTGGCACACTGTAATTTGTGTCCTCCTCTGAAAGGTGGCGGCCCAGAATTGTCGTAAACGCAAGATGGAGTCCATCTCTGGTCTTGAGGAGGAGCTCCAGGCTCTGCAGGACGAGAGAGGCCGTCTACTGCAGCAGCGTACCCAGACACAGAGCACCCTGAGCGGGCTGAAGCAGCAGTTGGGCTCCCTGTGTCTGGAGGTGTTCTCTCTGGTCAGGGATGAGATGGGCATTCCTTACTCTCCCAGAGACTACTCCCTGCAGCAGACCTCCGACGGAACCATGTTCATGGTGCCGCGTCTTAAAAGGTCCCCCAAAGTGTAATGGCTGTATGTTTCCTATTATTTCATGTCCTCTTCACTTAAGTGCCTATTTGTGCCTTTATGTCCGGATGGACTAAATGCATTTAAAAAGGTGTAGCACTGTGAACACTTAACAAAAAAAAAGGTGCAACGTTGATTAGAGTCCCTCTCTGTCTGTCCTCACCACACTTTAGTTCCTCTTATGACTCAACATGACTGAGTCTACCACTTTATTAGCATGTAATCCTTCTTTGTCATTTGTGCATAACAAAATAGCATGTGATCACTGTTTGCTTGATTCGCTTGAGGTGCTGTTATGCTACAAATGTATTTTCTAATGTTTAAATTGCATTTCATTTGTATTTTGTACTGCTCTTATGGTCTACACAGCACAGTCTTAGTTAAGCTTTGTAAATAGATCTTCTCTGTCATCGGTTGTCTGAGAGATGCTAAAAGTAGTGATAGGACATTCTTATGGCACTAAGAGCTTGTTGGGTCTGACAATCATTTTCATTTGGTTTTCTATCGCGTTAGGCTCTCTGGTAGACTGCTTGCTATAATCTGTTTCTCTGTTTTTGTACTGAAATAAAAGTTATCTTGTTCTATTACTCGTATATCACTTGGCAAATATCTCATCCGTACAGACACTGCCAACATAATAAATACATACATTAAGTAATATATATGCATAAATACGTATATATATATACGTATATATATAGGGATGGTCATATATATATATATATATATATATGTATATATATATATATATACATATATGAGTATATACATATATATATATATATGTATACATATATGAGTATATATATATATATATATATATATATATATATATATATATATAAAATAAACAAGGATGTCAATACATAAAAACTGCATTATTTCCTTTGGAAGTCTATGACTTCGATGCTGCAGGTATTGCGGCTTGACTAAACTATAACACAATGAAGTGCAGTTACTGCAACAGGACACTAGAGGGTACTGTGGATCCACTGAAACAACTCCTGTTCATCCTCCCAACTCCCTTTTCACCCCTGCTCTTACTGAAGGAAGATGAGAGGAGGGGAGATTTAGCCAACAAACTGAAACTGTCAGGTTAAATTAAGCCCACCGGACAGCCATCTGCAGGTCCCTCGGACACAAAAGAACGCTGGTTGACTAGAAACGATGACTGCAAGACTAGTGCTGTCTCTGTCGACACATAAGACATTCAGCTATACTGCTTTCTGTATAGATGATTGACGGCTGTTAGTGTGTGGGTCAATAAGGTAGGATGTTGACCCCACCATTTCTCGTTATTGGATTAGGTCTGCTCTGTTTTCTTTATTGATCAAAACAAATGACTGAACACTATTAGCAACACGGTGGAACGACTGAGCAGAAAGAGAGAGAGAGAGACAGGAAAAAAACCTGAAAAAAGAGAGGGTGTCACTTCCCTCTCCGCCACCAGATGGCACCAGACATCCTGGTGTCCGGCTCAGCCTACTGAGTTTACGCCACACAAAAGTGAGTTACAGCAAGATAATGAAAGGGAGAAAAATGAGGAGTAGAGAGGGAATGGAGAAAGATATATATGGAGAGATTAAGAAGGACAAAGAGAGGGAGCGGGATAAATAGAGAGAGAGATAAAGAGCGAGTGAGAAATGCACAGACAAACAGAAAGAGAGAAAGGGGAAAATATATATAGAGATAGAACGAGAGAGAGAGAGAGAGAGAGAGAGAGAGAGAGAGAGAGAGAGAGAGATAAACAGATAGAGTTTGGCGAGCAGCCATAAGGAATCCCCGGACACCTAAATCACGAACAGTGTGGGCGGAGTCCGCTATCACAACACCAATCGGATAGCAGCAGCACTGTGGGGGGGGGGGGTCAGCGATCACAACACCAAGGGCTAGTCAGTTGCCTTGGTTACACTGCAGGGCCAATGGGGGCCAATAAGGGCTAAGCAGGGCTAGTCAGCAACATAGTGTCCATTACAGGGCCAAGCAGGACTAGTTAGTAACCTTGTCCACTAGAGGGTCAAGCAGGCTAGTCAGTAACATGGTATCCACTACAGGGCCAATCAGAGGATAGAATATAACATAGTGTCCACTACAGGGCCAATCAGAGGATAGAATATAACATAGTGTCCACTACAGGGCCAAGCAGAGGATAGAATATAACATAGTGTCCATTACAGGGCCAATCAGAGGATAGAATATAACATAGTGTCCACTACAGGGCCAAGCAGAGGATAGAATATAACATAGTGTCCATTACAGGGCCAATCAGAGGATAGAATATAACATAGTGTCCATTACAGGGCCAATCAGAGGATAGAAAATAACAGTGTCCATTACAGGGCCAAGCAGAGGATAGAATATAACATAGTGTCCACTATAGGGTCAAGCAGAGGATAGAATATAACGTAGTGTCCACTATAGGGTCAAGCAGAGGATAGAATATAACATAGTGTCCACTATAGGGTCAAGCATGGCTAATCAGTAGTCTTGACCCACAGGGCCAAGCAGGGCTAGTCTTTCTGCCTGTGTGTGTGTAGCCCTTGAGAGCTGTCTGGCTGCTCGGCCCAGTAGTATTGAGTTATTATTATTATTATAGGTAGTCTCCACACAGCCATGTCTGATAGAAACCTATGCAGGTCAAAAGACTCTGGACCTGAGTACCAACACTTTCCAACAGGCAATGGTGGGAGCACGACAAAACTCCATCTAATCATGATCTCACAGAGCCTTTGAAGGAGCTATAATGACAAACATGTCTGTTCTCACCCATCTCCGTCATCATCAACACCCAAACATTTATCCCTCAGGTCAAGAGAAGAGTCCTGTTCTCTGACAAAGCACAGACAGAATCCTGGTTGGTGAAGCACTGTGGTTGACAGCTTCTTCGCTGCACAGCCGCAGTTTAAAGGCGCTTTGAAGCTCCATGGCGCCACCTAAGGTCACTGGATGAGTAGTAACGGGTTGGAGATTCAACAAACATCAACTTTGTTTTCCTCTTTCTCTCCTTCTTTTCTCTCTTCTTTTGTTCTGTCTGCTCAGTCTGTTGTCCTGGTGATGAACTCTGACATTCCACCGCGCGACCCCCAGCAGGTAATCAGTCATGATGTCACAGTCCGAAAGGGTCAAAGTGCAAACACTGCCATCGCCGGAAGCAAGAAATATAACCTCAGGCTGAAGGCCAACCACACACACACATAAAGCACGATCAGAGGGCAAGATGAGGTGAGCAGACAGAGCGTTGTACCTTGAGCTTGTCTGAGACACACACACACACACACACACGCAAACAAGTCTCATGGCCTCTGAAAAGCCTCTAATCATCCATAATGACCCTCCTATCCGGCTGTGTGTTTGTATGTGTGTATATTTTTGTGTACTTGTATGTTTGAATGTGTGTATATTTTTGTGTATGTGCGTGTGTTCAATATCACACACCTTAGCCCCCATCTTCAGACCCACCAAACAGAGGCCCCAGCTGAAGTAAAGTGGACTTCCTATTCATCATCATTCCAGCCCTTTCCTGTCGGCTGGGATGGAAACATCCAGTGTTCCCTGACGCTCCCACACGCCCACGGCCAAAAGGAAAGACATTAAATGTTACATTAAAACCACACACACTGGGAAAAGGAAAACATCATCTTACTCTAACATTTTAAACTACATTAATAAACGAAATAATCCATTTAGTTCTGTTTAAAAATGTGCAAATCCAACCACATCTTACCAGAAATCATATGAAATAAACAAATCATCACATTGAAATCATACTTTATTTCTTTGTTGAGTAGGCACTTCCTATTCACACAGAGGAAAAATCAGCAACCGTGAAAAATAAAAAAATTCAACTTGAAAATCATGAATTGCATCGTCTCATAGTTTACACATAACAAAGGAGAAGACTTCAGTTCCAGTCTCTCCGACTTTATGGCATCAATACACAGGGCCTGGAGGGGGGGGGCAGATCAATGATCCATACGCTCTGTGATGGACGTAGAGAGGAACGGGGGTAGGATGGAGGGAAGAGAGAGGGAGGGAGAGGGAGAGGGAGGAAAAGGCGTACGAGAGGAGGAGAGGAGGACCTAGGAGCTCTGGTCCTTGAAGTAGGCGTCGTCGATGCGACGGCAGAAGCTGACCAGGTTGCTGTAGCTCTTCACCCTCTCAGCCAGCAGAGAGCTGGTCAGCGGGGTGGTCAGGATGGTGAACAGGTGCCCAAACACCAGCGCGTCCAGCTCTGTGGGTCTGCCAGGGGACAGGGACAGAGACCTGAGGTATCATCTCAGTGTTCAGAGCAGAGAACACAGACACAGTGTCGTTTGTATGAGAGCAGCTACAGGTCTCACAGAGGACATCTACATCCATTCAAAGAGCTGAACAGTAAAACCATGGAGGATCAAAAAAGAGGTGGATGGAGGGAGGGATGAAGGGATGGATGGTGAATGCGTGTACGTACTGTTTGTTGAAGAAATAGGGTTGAGTCCCCAGCCTCTGAGACAACGCCTGACAGCACTGACTCACATCCTCATACACCTAACCACAGAGAAAGAGGAGGATAGGAGAGGAGAGGAGGAGAGGAGAGGAGAGGAGGAGAGGAAAGGAGAGGAGAGGAGGAGAGGAGGAGAGGAGGAGGGGAGAGGAGAGGAGAGGAGGAGGGGAGTAAAGGAGGAGAAAGGAGAGGAGGGTTTCGTTAGGGATTATCCAAAATGACATTCCCTTGGTTTTCTGAAGAGGGATCTACTCTTAGAGATGAGAATGAGAGAGTGGTTAGGGTTAGGTTAGTTGCTAACCTGCTCCATGTTCTTGCTGGCCCAGCCAATAGCAGCCATCTTCTTGCGGACCTCCCACTGCTTCTGATAGGCTAGGATATGGTTGAGGGGCCACGAGTAGGGACTGCTGTACCTGGGACGAGAGATCTACACACACACACACACACACACGAACACTAATCATATGTACACACACGTTGACTATAGCGATAGAATCACTCACAAGCCACTTAGGTTTCTGAGTGAATGAGATTGTCAAAGACTGTCATAATGACCTCACCTCAGTCTCTGATAAGTCAGACTGTCATAAAGACTTCACCTCAGTCTCTCTGATAAAAGTCAGACTGTCATAATGACCTCACCTCAGTCTATAATAAAAGTCAGACTCATAATGACCTCACCTCAGTCGCTCTAATAAAACTCAGACTGTTATAAAGACCTCACCTCAGTCTCTGATAAAACTCAGACTGTTATAAAGGCCTCACCTCAGTCTCTGATAAAAGTCAGACTGTTATAAAGGCCTCACCTCAGTCTCTGATAAAACTCAGACTGTTATAAAGGCCTCACCTCAGTCTCCTCACCTCAGTCTCTGATAAAAGTCAGACTGTCATAATGACCTCACCTCAGTCTCTGATAAAAGTCAGACTGTCATAATGACCTCACCTCAGTCTCTGATAAAAGTCAGACTGTAATGACCTCAGAGTCTCTCTAATAAAGTCAGACTGTCTCACCTCAGTCTCTCTATAAAAGTCAGACTGTCGTAATGACCTCACCTCAGTCTCTCTAATAAAGGTCAGACTGTCGTAATGACCTCACCTCAGTCTCTCTAATAAAAGTCAGACTGTCGTAATGACCTCACCTCAGTCTCTCTAATAAAAGTCAGACTGTCGTAATGACCTCACCTCAGTCTCTCTAATTAAAGTCAGACTGTCGTAATGACCTCACCTCAGTCTCTCTAATAAAAGTCAGACTGTCGTAATGACCTCACCTCAGTCTCTCTAATAAAGGTCAGACTGTCGTAATGACCTCACCTCAGTCTCTCTAATAAAAGTCCTGTCACCTCAGTCTCTCTAATAAAGGTCAGACTGTCGTAATGACCTCACCTCAGTCTCTCTAATAAAAGTCAGACTGTCGTAATGACCTCACCTCAGTCTCTCTAATAAAAGTCAGACTGTCGTAATGACCTCACCTCAGTCTCTCTAATTAAAGTCAGACTGTCGTAATGACCTCACCTCAGTCTCTCTAATAAAAGTCAGACTGTCGTAATGACCTCACCTCAGTCTCTCTAATAAAGGTCAGACTGTCGTAATGACCTCACCTCAGTCTCTCTAATCAAAGTCAGACTGTCATAATGACCTCACCTCAGTCTCTAATAAAAGTCAAAGACTGTCATAATGACCTCACCTCAGTTGCTCTAATTAAAGTCAGACTGTCGTAATGACCTCACCTCAGTCTCTCTAATAAAAGTCAGACTGTCGTAATGACCTCCCTCAGTCTCTCTAGTCTCTCTAAGTCTCTCTAAAAGTCAGACTGTCGTAATGACCTCACCTCAGTCTCTCTAATAAAAAGTCAGACTGTCGTAATGACCTCACCTCAGTCTCTCTAATAAAGGTCAGACTCATAATGACCTCACCTCAGCTTTCCTCCCTTATTCACCCCTTAGCTTCCTTCCTTCCTTCCTTCCTTCCTTCCTTCCTTCCTTCCTTCCTGCTGACCAAAAGAACCATGACCAATGAGCACTCACCTCAGCTGCTGTAGCCTCGTCACACCACTGGATGTAGAGCTGGAGGTCGGAGGTCAGGAGGACAGACAGACAGACAGACAGACAGTTGTATAAACTCAATACTTTCCAAATAGGATGTTAATGGGAAAATACTAAGGGTGCTTTGACTAACTGTGTAAATGTGTGTATGTAGTGTGTCAGTATACGTATACAGTGTGTGTGTGTGTGTGTGTGTGTAGTGTGTGTGTAGTGTGTGAGTATACAGCGTGTGTGTAGTGTGTGAGTATACAGTGTGTGTGTGTGTGTGTGTGTAGTGTGTGAGTATACAGCGTGTGTGTAGTGTGTGAGTATACAGCGTGTGTGTAGTGTGTGAGTATACAGCATGTGTGTAGTGTGTGAGTATACAGTGTGTGTGTGTGTGTGTGTAGTGTGTGAGTATACACCGTGTGTGTAGTGTGTCACGTGTAAGTGCGTATGTATGTATTGTGTATGTAGTGTGCATGTAGGGTGTGAGTATACAGCGTGTGTGTAGTGTGTGAGTGTGTCACGTGTAGGTGTGTATTATGTGTGTATGTATGTCTTGTGTGTATGCAGTGTGTGTGTAATGTATGTAGTGTGTGTATGCAGTGTGTTTGTGTAATGTATGTAGTGTGTGTATGCAGTGTGTGTGTAATGTATGTAGTGTGTGTGTATGCAGTGTGTGTGTATGTAGTGTGTGTGTAATGTATGTAGTGTGTGTATGCAGTGTGTGTGTAATGTGTGTAGTGTGTGTATGCAGATGTAGTGTGTGTATGTAGTGTGTGTATAATGTATGTAATGTGTGTATGTAGTGTGTGTATGCAGTGTGTGTGTAATGTATGTAGTGTGTGTATGCAGTCTGTGTGTAATGTATGTAGTGTGTGTGTGCAGTGTGTGTGTAATGTATGCAGTGTGTGTGTTATGTGTGCAGTGTGTGTATGCATTGTGTGTGTTATGTGTGCAGTGTGTGTATGCAGTGTGTGTGTACCTCGGCAGTGAGCAGCATGTTGTTGACCAGCTCCATGTAAGCCTTCATCTCCGCTCTATGAACATCATCCAGACTGTCACTCAAAGAGTGACCCTGAGGTCCAATAGACACACACACACACACACGCACACACACACGCACGCAGGCACGCACGCACGCACGCACGCACGCACGCACGCAGAATACACACACACACGCAGCGTGCGTACACACACACACACACACACACACACACACACACACACACACACACACACACACACACACATTCATGTTAAAAGTAAATTTTTTGTTAAGTGGTTGTTATTATTAGATTCCAAATAAAGAAATATTTAAACAATTTAAACTGAACAGGAAATATTGCTTAGTGTAGGGAAACTGTTATGACATTGTGTGTGTGTGTGTGTATGTGTACCTTAGCCTTTGTAAACTGGACAATGGGCCCCAGCTCTGAGACCACTTGGTTTCCAACATGAACGAAGGGGACTTTACCTGTCAACAGAGAGGCTATGAGTAAACGCACAGCAGACACAGATGCAGCTCTCACCCGGAGACACACGCTGACCGCATGCTCATACTGGACCAATCAGTACGCTAGCACAATGGAATTTGCCTCTATGAAAGTGAGAATCGCTAGCATGCTCAGCAGGAACACCTGTGATTGGTCGTAGTACTCGTCTGAAGTTGAAACTTAAAGTTGAGCTTGGTTTAATGCAGTGGAGTGAGAGGGTGTTTTTAATTTAACTGGTTAATATCGCACACATTTTACAAGATATTTGTAGGTAGCAATATCGTAATCACGATAAATATACAGTTTATCGTCCAGCCCTGGCTGACAGGTTAGGATCATTCAGGTGGTTTTCATTAAGATGCTTCATTCTATGTTATTGTGCATTCATAATATAATATAACGCTTCAACATGAAAAACAGTTAGACTCTCTCTCTCTCTCTCTCTCTCTCTCTCTCTCTCTCTCTCTCTCTCTCACACAGACTTTGTGTGTCGACCCACCTGATGGAGACATGTACTCTGCGTTGGTCTTGCAGGTCACCTGAACAGGTAGGTTACACATCCTCAGGTACGCCTGGAAAACAACAAGTATCAAAACACACAGCCATTTAGACCAAATTCAGACACTGGAGGATTGTTTTTGCAGTGTTAAGTCACACACCTAATCAACACAACTTGTGTATGTATGTATGTGTGTGTGTGTGTGTGTGTGTGTGTCTGTACAGTCTCACCTGAACAGCCAGAGATGAGGCACAATCTGACAGTAGAATCTGATCCTCTGAGAGAAGAGCACAAGTGACAAACATTAACATCACAACACACACACACACACACACACACACACACGCACACACACACACACACACACACACACGCAAAGATAACCTTCAGTACTCAGTACATGACTTGTGTACAAAACGATCTACCACATTTAATGTCTATCTCTCCTTTTCTCTCTCTCTCTCTCTCTCTCTCTCTCTCTCACACACACACACACACACACACACAGACAGACACACACACACACACACACACACACACACACACACACACACACACACACACACACACAGAGAGAGACTGGCAGGCCAGACTACATACCGTGCATCTCACACTCAGCTTCAAACAGATGTCTTTGCAACTCAAACATATCTATGTCAAACATTGAGACCCATTCGGCAGACAACATTTGGCCTTCTCACGCACACAACAGCAACACGACACAAACACATGTAACACGCAAGTGGAACACACAGCCCACACACACAAACACACCCACAGTTTCACCTTTCATTGGCTGGTACAAGGTGGCACTTTCTGGCCAAGGCTCGGCAGCTGTGTGAACAAAGGCGAACAAACTAAGGTGATGGTAACGTTATGTTAGCTGTTAGCAACAGCCAGACTCAAAGACGGTTGATAGCGTTAGATGCTAGACTACTGTCATTGTAGCAGCTATGCTAGATGCTATCGGACACACCTCCAACATTGCAAAGCCAGCTGCGAACAGTTTGCTGTATGCTAAAGCTAACTAGCTTAGCATGATGACAACCGAGAGGTATTTGGAGGTGGAAACACTGTACCTACCTGCTATCTGAGAGACAAATGCCTCTGCCGCTAGAGACATGATAAAATCTTAAATATATCTTTATTATGCTTAAATAAATTTGAAGGGCTAACAAGTATGAAAATGCATACAAGGTTAAGGGCACACCGTACTACAACAGCATCAAGTTTACGGGTGACGTCAGACGTTGGGTCCGTCGCGCTTTCCTTTCGTGTATTCTGCTCCTAGTCCAAAGGTTCCATCCATGGCTCTGGTTCCACGCACCTAGTTCCCATAGTTGTGTGTATGGATTTTGTTATCCAATACATTTTCAAGATAAACCAACAAACTACTTTACTAAACCAATTTTAATTGAATAAAACAACTAAATAGTAATGAGTTACATTAAACAAGTTTCACATGTTGAACCAAAGCAATATTTGAGATGCAATTATTTTGTTATTAAAGCCGACTGATACGGGCAGGCCGTCATATTAGACACAACGCTTTTATTGGCCCGTGTTATGGAAAAAGAGAAAAATAAAAAATAAAATAATCTCCACTGCAGCTGTACCTTTTTTAACCAATTTTCTGTTTTATTCAAAAACACTAAAGTCACTTGTGAACCAGACCTGGGTCAGTTTAGTAATTTCTGGCAACATCAAGTAGCCTAGATGTCCCAATAAAGAGTATAGTAAAAACACAACAACACAGGCCTACTATTAATCATAATTTGGCTGGCTTTGTAAAACAGACTGAAGACGATGGGTTAGTTCAGTGGGTTCTTTCCATTAAAAACCTTAGGCTACAGTCTTCGTCTATCCATAACCATCATATCGCCTTTAAGATGACTAGCCTATATAAAGAGATAATTATATTGCCTATAATCTTTAACATGACTAGCCTAATAATATCCCCTACTGTTTAAGATGACTATTGCCTTTTTTGGATGACCAATATAGCCTCTTTAATATGACTTCCCTATAGTCTAAGATGACTAGCCTAGCCCCTTTAAGATGACTATAATAAATCTGAAAGCGTCGTTTGAAGGAGGGGTCTCATTCTCTTATTTAAGGAACGAGGAAGCCTGTGACTTTATAATCATATAGTCCTAGGCCTATATGATATGTTGGAAAGTTTTATCCCTCAAATAGGTCTGTTTCATGAAGCCTACATTCAGGACTCCTATAGCCTATTCGATATGTTTGATATCTCAGAGATTTTTTAAAATACACTCGCTGTTTTAGAGGAATGCATGTTGTACACGTTAGGCACATCATTGATTTAAGTCTGCTGAGTGTCAATGAAGCGGATTGCGCCTTGGTTACCATGCCGACCATTGTGTTTAATGAGACACAAAGGATGACTTATATAGCCCAGTACTGTATTATTAGTCTCAACACACACGCGCACCAACGCACAAGCGAGAATACATGCACACACACACACACACACACACACACACACACACACACACACACACACACACACACACACACGCACACACACACACACACACACACACACAAAAAACTCTTTCACACAGACGGCCTACACACACACACGTATTGTTCTGAACCCTTCCCATAGAGTCTGCAGTGATTTACAGCAAGGGGCAGACAGCTGCCTTCAACACCAAATGAGAAGCTATACCGGCCAAGCCATTATCTGCTACAGCTAATGTGTGTGTGTGTGTGTGTGTGTGTGTGTGTGTGTGTGTGTGTGTGTGTGTGTGTGTGTGTGTGCGTGTGTGTGTGTGTGTGCGCGCGCGTGCACAACCGCGCGTTTGATCTAGAACAAAAAAATGTGCCTTCATATTTTTGAATTTATTTTTTTCATATTGTATGACAACAATATACAAAACAATAGTCGCCTATATATCAATAATAATACGTTACATACATAATACATTTTACTATTACAAATTCCTAGAAAATACTATGAAAACTGATAACAATTCATATGCAAAAAGCGCTATTAAACATTAAACCACTTGAGAAAAATAGTCCAGCCCATTTCATATTCTCAAATGTCTTTCTGTTTTTTGAACAAACCTGAAACCTGGAACCTGAGTTGTATGAAAGGCGAATCTACTTGCCTAGCATTCTAATTGGAAATAATAAATGCGCTCTTTCTCGTCTATTTAGACCATTTGGTCATATAGCCTTCACAATGTAATTTTAGGCTATATTGAGTTTCATTTTCATTTTGTTTCATTTATTATATTGCATTTCCCATTTTCAACATTTTATTTTGGAGTGTCTTTGGTGTGGTTCAGTCGACATAGAGGACCATGGGAACCAAATTAACCCTGCATATTAAACCCTGTCAGACCATGTAAAAAACCCTGTATTAGCCAAAACAACTACTTTATCCTCACTGCGCCGACAAATCCAATTGTCCTTCCTTGGCATCCTGTTCCATTTTCTTCCCGGTCGCCGTTACCGCTCGACGAACTTTTGTGTTCGGTAACTTGTTGTCTTTTTTCCACCGCATGCGGCGGTTCTGGAACCATACTTTCACCTGGCGCTCAGACAGACAAAGCGCGTGGGAAATTTCAATCCTTCGTCTGCGCGCAAGGTATCGACTGAAATGAAATTCCTTTTCAAGCTCCAGAGCTTGTTGGCGCGTGTAAGCCGTCCGCAACCGTTTAGGTTCGGGTCCGGTGTGGTTGGGGTTGACTAAAGAGAAAGTCAAAGAAATAATGGAATGAATAAGCTTAAAAAAACATACATTTTGATAAACATAGTCATGTGGAGCAATAGAATAATAATGCGTTGTGATTAATAAATCTCTCTCTGGCGCACCACGCGCATCCACTCCCTGAAAATCAATCAAGATCATGAATACATATTGTCAGACAATGGCGATTGAAGATATTTCCTAGTTTGAATTTAAAACATTAATTTAATTCGTTTATTACAGACAATCAATTTAAACCGATAAAATATTTGATCTGCCCGGGGTCAAAACATTTTCATCTTTTCAGCGGAAAACACACACACACACACACACACACACACACACACACACACACACACACACACACACACACACACACACATATATATACACATATGCATGTAATCACACACCAATAAAGATGAACACGCACACAGACACATACGAACACGAATTCCTCATCCCCGCAGCAATAAAATTTTATGAGTGGTGTAATTCCCCTCGCCTTTCACAGCGAGCCCATAAATTACGCACTGGGCAAGGTTCCTGTGGCGCATGTAGGCTAGAAGACGAGCACTACTCGCCAAAATGGACAGAGAGGAGAAAGAACAGACGCCAAGAGAAAGCCAAGAAAAGCAGGAGAGATACAGGGCTGATCTTACTGTTGGCTATGTGGACTTTCTTCATCCAGGGGTAGACTACCACGCGCGGCGTGCCATCCCTCTCCTCACTCCCAGGCGCGTGCTGCAGCGGTGGTGCTTTACAGGTCCATGGCTGGCCGATGGTCATCAGCTCTTTCACAGGGGAGACTGGCTCCGTGTTCCCGAGGAAGGGGACATCGACCTGGACGGGGTGCTCCTGGCGGCTCCGCTGATGCGGCACCTCCGAGACGGCTTCTCCCTGTAAAGCAGAATCGTATGGCTGTTGTGCGTATTGAGGCCGAGGGAACACGCCAGTATAGTCACTGGACTGACAGTAATATCCCGTGCTGTCTATATAGTTATTAGAGTATTCCTCTTCACAAGGTGGAAATTGAGGATCCACATATTTCGATCTCACCACATACGAGCTCATGGTGATTGATTTATGGAAGGGCTTTTGGAGAATACTCATTTTTCTCCTCTCTCTCTTTTCTCTGTCTCTCTCATTAGGCTAGCCTGCGCTTGTCAAATAGATGGAGTACAGCGGCCCATGTGACTTGCTTAGCCAATCAACGTCTCCAAAACGAATTGTTTACTCAGACGTATTGAAGCAATTTTGCGAATTCGGTTTTTAAAAAATGAACATTTTTCTGAAGGGGTAAAACGCCGTATTTGGTGCCATATGGTCAACTGATTAACATGACTAATTTAGAACCGTGGGAAACTGAGCGAATCCTTCAAACAAATCATTTAAAGCAAAATAAATGAGAAAAGAATATATTCTTTGTTAATATATATTCTGCATTTGTTTATAGACATATATAACTCTGGCAAAAGATTAAGGCAAACAACTTCACATGTGTGATGTAGAATTCTTCTTTCATCAGTATAAAATTGGCCCCATGTCACTGTTAAAAACTTGCCTATTTTGTTAGAGACAGAAGCAGATTTCCCGATCTTAACTGCATTTTTGTACAAATAGAATTGAAAGACATTTGTAATTCCAATGTAGCGTATCTGCCAGCAGGCACGTATGGATGCTGTAGCCCACAACACAGCGAGGCAAATATAGCGTGAATAATTCTAACATAGGATTGGTATTTTCCATATAACGAAAAAGACGGAGAAGCTAAATACGATTTTGCTCCGCGAACAATACAAAACGATGTTATAGGGTGCATTAGCCAAACATTACCTCTCCTAGTCCAATAAACGATAGTAGGCCTACTTATCATTTCTAAATCAATGGGTAAATATACTAAATACAGCTTTTGTCTCTTTCGGTGAGCAAGTTATTGATCTAAAAAACACAATGTTGGACAACAGAAATCCCAAATTAACACAAATGTAATTGTAAACATATATTATATAGTTAGGCTATATAGCCTAATGCAGTGTGTGTATATATATATTATGTATATATATTTATATGTACATATACTGAGAGCATATGTATATTATCTACACATTAAAATAGTACCAGAGCGCGTGCATCATAACCTAAACTGGTCTGTCAGTCAGTCGCATAAATGAATATCAGCTCATGCGGCCAATACACGGTTCACCTCGCTCACCGGGACAACAAAGAGCTTTAGGTGATGTATGGCCTGGATCCCTTTCTCCCCACGATGGATTTGTTGAGGACAGGGGAAGATGTGAATTCTATGCAGATCAGATGTCTCCAACATCTTAAAAAATTATTCCATCCCATATTGAGAAAATTGCAGCCCATATTTGCCCTTGCATTGAATCAAAAGACGAGCAACAAAACCGTGGGCGGTAGAAAGACGGTGGAAGAATGGCTATAGACGGCGACAGCAGCGTCTTTGTTGATCCCGGGGTCATCCCAAAGTTAGCAGCCTCTCACAACGCCATCTTTTCAACCCCATTGAAAGAGAAAAGCCAGAGGCTCATTTACAAAAGCAATAAAACACGTGTTGGTGTTACAAGCCTATGGGTCAGAAATGAAAAAAAGCAGGCTAAAGAATATAGGCTTATATAGGCGTGATTTGTGTTTTACATCACGCAACATGGGCAATTGGGCCTTTATATGAGTCTCCTTAACTTCTTATTAGAAATGTGTTGTTATATATGTTCTAAAAAAAGAAAAACATATATATATATATATATGTGATTTCTAAATGGCATTTATGCATATGCTTGCGTGGTACTACAGCTGGTCTGCTATTTATAATATTGTAACGAAATGGTCCTATCTTTCACAAAAGAATGCGCTGACTTATATTAAACGTTTATGATTCATATTTATCGTAATTAACTATAAAACGTATATGTATAGGGTAGAGTTTGATCGATTTGCGAACATCTACTATTTTTGTCAAAAGGCTTTGTGTTTCAAAACTAGATCTGGAAGTCGTTGGCAGTAATACAGTTTTTTAGTGCAGCTGGCTAGACAGTCACAACATATTTTTTTATTTTTTGGCTTCGGGCCATGAGGAGATCCCCAGACCACGTAGTAGGCTCTATATCGACGTTTTTGCATCGCCCATAGACTCCCCTAGGGCCGAATCTGTGACCAGGGATCTCTCCACACAGATTCGGTTCTACAGGGTATATATAGACGACGGTTAGTCATTTGGTTGTTCTGGTTGTATTTGGTTGTTCTGGTTGCATTTGG
>JAPMUY010001943.1:0-19921 GCA_026901105.3 Galaxias olidus | reverse complement strand
TGACAGGCAGAGAGAGAGAACAAGGGAGAGAGAGAAAAAAAGGACCAGAAGAGAGGAAAACATTAAATATGAAGATCAATATTGTACAGTGTATTATCATTACACTCTGTATAAGGGATTATGCACAGGAGATGCAAAGAATGTCCTACATGTAAGGATTACTTGATCCACTGGATCGATTCCATACAGAGAGCCGTGTAATACTTTTGTTTCACAACAGCACAGCGTGAACAAACGTAGGCAAATGCGACAGAATAATCAATAAAAAATCACAATGCTCCTCTGAGCCGCACTTTATTCCTGAGTTGCTGTTAATGTATTGCTTTTAAAAAAGATCGAAGTGCCGTCCGGAGACTCGACAGGATGTTTGTAATTTACGGAAATTCAGCCACACTTGCCATTTGGGGACATTTTGTTTTTTTGTTTTTGAAGGCTCAAGGATGACACTCGTTAGAGCATTATTTTGTCCGGCAGCCTGCCGATATGCTTTCTTGCTTAAGGAGCACTAATCAGGGAAACCGCTGGCTCAGCTGCAGGTACGGCACTCAGCCTTGGAAATCAAAGCCATTTTTAGTGACACACGTGAAGCTCTTCTTTGTTACTAGTTGCCATAGAGACCCAGTATCTTGATGTTCCCACTGATGGGCAAGGTCAGAGTGGAATAAAGCAGCCAGTTTGATCCTGTGTTGGGAATTCCAAAGCTTCTCTTTCTTTTGTTTTACCAAGTCCCTTGTCGAAGCTATTGTTATACACATCACAAGGTATGAACCATTTCAGCTTCTATTGTAACCTTCTGGGGTAAAACATCAATGTGTTAAACAAACATGGAAGTCAATGGCCTATCTACAGTATTCTGCCACTGGGCCACATTCGTAAGCTATTGTGTTTCGCAAGTGTTGAATAAGCTTTGCCCTAAGGCACCCGACAAGGATGTCACTTTGGCCTTTCCATTGATGTCAGTGGTCCCAAAAGTTCCCCGACATCCAAAAGAGAAATTAGGACTCCAAATCACTTCTCTGAACGGCTTCAATTCAGCATAAGTGACAATTCTAACTATTTAAAACTTTGTCAGCCCATCAGACCATGAAATTAGCTCATTTAATTTGAACAGCAGAGGCGATGGTGTACACCTGCATGCATGGCCGACATACAAATCAATTGTCAGTGAAAGCGGTCCCTTGCCAATCTAGACACTGCATTATTCTCATTTGATATTGGAGCTACAGCAGAGGCCAGGCTTGCTCCTGTTTCAGGTGTGTGGAGAGAAGGGGTTTTGTCTGTTGCAGTGTGTGGTAAAGAGCACATCACACGCAAGGACAGAGACCGTCTCTATTTACTGGAACATTTTCAGGCCTGCCGCGCCCGTTCAGCAACGCAAAAGCCGAGCAGAGAAGGATAAAAGGTGTCTTTACATTGAAATAGTTTGAATTGTTTTTGTAACAAGATAAAAGTTTTGGAAAGCGAGCCTTGGAAAAACTGGATCGCAATCTCGGTGCTCGGTGGGGGAGAAAACTTCCATTACAGTTTTTGTATTTTGTTTACATGGTACAGGGAGTCTGAGGGGGTCTGCTGAATTACAAACTCCACTCTTCAAATGGTAGCTTTCTTTCTAAATGTAGAAGACTAGATATGAAGATCACAATCCTGTGTATCAGATGCATTGTATATGGCAGTATCTCTGTATATTTACTGAGAAACTTTGCAATAACTTGGAACTATATGCTTTTTCACGTTGTTAGTAGATTATTTACTTACAGTATATTTATAAATTGCACAGCCCTTATAAATCTCAGTTAAAGTATCAATCTCAAAATTTGCATTTAAGCACAAGAACGGGTTAGATCTTTGCCCAAGTACATGATGAGGAGAAAGGTCTCCAACAAATATTTTTTATAATAAATTCTTTCTTTCTATTAACATATATTGACATACACAGCAAATACAACGTTTGGTGCCCTTTCTACAAAGCTAATCTGCATATACCCCAAATCAGCTCCTAATGGCTGGGCCGGGTATCCTATTGCCGAATCTTAGCCTCTGCACTAATTTGAATACTGGGCAATTGTCTGGAACTAATGTTGCATCGTGAAGAGATACAAAAACTCAATGCCAGCATATAAGAGATTACAAGCACGTTATGCTTAAATACAATTACATTCTGCTAAAAGCTTTCCCTCTTGTATACAACTGTGAAACTCTACTTTGAATCCATTAGAAATATATCTACTTGTAATCTAATATTGTAGTATTTATCGCATTGAGAGAGAGACATCTTGTCAAAAACCCTTAGTAACCTTGGGGCTGAAATGTGTTATCTAGGGAGCTATGTGGCTTGAGAGGTTCATATGGTTAGGCTTATAGTGGAACTTGTAGCCATTGATGGTCTGCGGGGTGAGAGGGGGACAGGGGGCAGGCCTACACACAACCACCGCCGTG
This sequence comes from Galaxias olidus, assembly GCA_026901105.3. Classification (NCBI taxonomy): domain Eukaryota; kingdom Metazoa; phylum Chordata; class Actinopteri; order Galaxiiformes; family Galaxiidae; genus Galaxias; species Galaxias olidus. The sequence goes on along the minus strand of JAPMUY010001943.1, from coordinate 17,485 downwards.
GATGGACTGAAACCGAAGACTCTGTGGCTTGGGTTCCTCTTTACTGTCTCTTCCTGTTAAAGCCCGGTATAGATGCTGCAGAAACAGCTGTTTCCCTTTTCAGCTGCATAGGGCGGATGTTTGCTGCTGCATCTCTTTGTTTTGCTGCTTGTCTTCTCGTCTCTGAGTTCCTGTTGCTGGATCGTCAACAACATGCCTAGCAACAGCGTTTTTTGGGCTATTGAATTGTTACTAGGGGCCCTTGCAAACAAAACCCTAGGTCGTTCTGTGTGGAAGATGGATGCATTCTGTGGTTTGATAATGCCCTGTGTAGTCACAGACATGTCTAATGAAATCAAGGTGCAGTTCAACCAGGAGTGACCCGGGGGCATGGGTCCCTTTCTTTATGGCCGAGAGGCGGCCACAGCGTCCCAGGCCAGGACACGTGACGGAGGAAGCCGGGCGATCGATAGATAGCATGATTGTTATCTTCATTATTCACAGACTCTGCAGTCTGGATTCTGCTACAAGATCGTGTGTGTGTGTGTGTGTGTGTGTGTGTGTTTTTGTGTGTGTGTGTGTGTGTTGTGTGTGTGTGTGTGTCGTTGTTTGACCGTGTGTGTGTGTGTGTGTGTGTGTGTGTGTGTGTGGTTGCGCTTGTGACTGTGTGTGTAGTTGTGTGCTCCGTTGCCGAGTTGAAAAGAGCTGTTGCTCCACCTAAAGCCAGCACCCCTGGTTTGGAGTTCCAAAAGCCTCTTCCGCTCTCTCGTACTGTCAGTGGAGCCTTTCATGTCGTCTCAAAGCTGGCTGAGACGCTCGCCGTCAATCCCGCGCTCTCACCTGCAGCCCCCAAGCTTGTCTGACAAGCCAACCAACAGCGCTAACAAAGTGACTCATTAATTATGCATGGTTGGTGGCGGGCGAACGCGCTCGTGCTGCTTTCCGTGTCAAAGTCAAAAAAGATTAATAAGGACTTAGTGGCAAATGAATTACAAAGCGGTGGCAGTATCAGTGTTGTAATTTGCCAATCATCTTAGTCTCTATCTGTTTGCATCTGTTTCTGGTGCCTGACAGATATTTTCCCGCATTCTGCTGTGATAGATGTGGCTGATGTTAACAGGAGCATGTGGGCACGCTCAGACGGAGACGGCTGTAAAGGTGGTCGGCCACTCAGATAAAGCCAATGCCTCTCGGGAAGATTGAATAATTCTACCTCGGAAAATGACGGGATGATTACTGTCGTTAACTTTTGAGGATCTTGATAGCTCAAGATTATTTTTAGTCTTTGGTGGAATAGAAACGCATACTAGTTTATGCATGGTATGCCATAGCTAAAAATTAAAGACCTTTAGATCCTAAACACCGCCTTTATCAAAGTGAATTAGATAAAAGTAAGGAAAAAACATCAGTTAAAATGCAGCTGTATTACTCATCCCTTGGGGGCAGTACATGAGGCGATATCTAAACTCAACTCGGTAATTCAATAGATTCCTGGGAAAGACTACTATAATAAACCCCTCATATGCGTTTGTGTGTTTACGTGCATGGCCCTGTTTGTGTTAGCATATACTAAAGCCTGTACGTGCCTGCGTGTCTGTGTGTGTGTGTGTGTGTGTATGTGTGTGCGTGTGTGTGTGAGAGAGAGAGTGTGGGTCGGATTCTGTTATCATGTGAATTGACATGTGAGAGTGTTTTCAGCTAAAGATGTCTGTTCTGCAGCATGTGATGGGAGGCCTCAGTGCCTTGAGGTGGGACGGGTCGGCCGAAGAGATGATAAAGCACAGTCGTTGGGGAGGACAAAGAAACGTGTGTGTGTGTGTGTGTGTGTGTGTGTGTGTGTGTGTGTGTGTGTGTGTTGGAGTGAGAGAGGGGGGAAGTAGGAGTTAAAAGGAAACAAACAACCACAAGAAAATAGGGGTGAGAAGGAAAAGGGAGAGGGTGTGAGAAAGAGATACTCACAGTGTAATTAGTGGCCACTGTCACAGGCTGCCCATCTTCAGTGTAGTGGGTCTCTGTGCAGTCTGGACCCAACAGCTCCCTGAAGGAGAACGAGAGAGAAGGCAGGGGGAGGAGAGAGAGAGAGAGAGAGAGTTAGAGAACATGTTGCCACTCAGATCCACTCGGTTTGCCCATTTCAAGTCACCGCTTAGTCTATGTGTGGGGGGATGGACTTGGTGTCTATGTGTGGGGGGATGGACTTGGTGTCTATGTGTGGGGGGATGGACTTGACATGTCTAAATATTGGACACACGGACAGATAACCAAAGGCCGTTCTGCATTTGACTGCTGATCTTTCTTTGAGTCCCCCGACTCTTGACGGGAGACGGGGTTTCGCTTTGATGAAAGCTTTCATAAGGTCTTTTCATGCGATGCCTCTAACGGCAAAGGCTTGCCAACGATAATCAGAGCAACAGTTTTTGCCTCTTCTTTTAAAGACAGAATTCCGTCGTCATCTCTCTTGGCTTCCACCGAGTGTTAACGGGTGAAAGTATCAGCACAATCTACTCAATTAAACGTCGGATCAGCTGCCTTTGAAGCCTTTCATCTAGATGGAGGCTGACATCGATAACCAGAGAGACAAAAAAAAAGAGATATAGAGGAAGAAAGAGATAGTCTAGCACGCTGTGAACGCTTGCACAGCTATCTTATCGAGCCATGTCCATCTGTCAGTCTCATGCATTCTTTCCTAAGTCTACCGTCAAAACTTCACTCAGTTGCACAGTTTAGTGCAATGAAAGGGCAACAAGAGAAAAAGTTTGTGAATTAGTTTATCTAGACTGTCCGCAAAAAGGTCACTTCAGAACTGAGACACATGGACAGCCTTAGACTGTCGGGAGGTAAAGGGGACATTTTGTCATGTCCTGTGACAAAGGGATTTGTAGTTCACAAGGCCAGGATGCCCCGGGTTGAACACTTCAATGTCAATCTGGCTCAGCATCCCCGCAGCCTAGTAGATGCCTTCGCTCATTCGACCTCTACACGCGGCAACGTCGGTTCAAAAGGCAGCGGCTCCCTCGCGCCGGCACACAGCACATGGAAGACAGGCATGAAAAGATGAGCCCAATCTCCATCTGGTCCCGGAGGCCCCGTTGCATTATTCATTTGGCAGTGTCTCAGAATGAAACATAATCGTGCTCCTTCAGTCTCTACTACGGACAATTTGCTCTGCCGTAAAAAAATAAGAATTGTTCGAACGCCACAGTCCTCGTAGGTTAACGCTTTCACGGTGAAATAATGGCCTGGAATCTTTTTAACGGAATGACATCTCGCTGCAGAGCTTTTTATCAAGGAGGGAACGCTTTGTTGATTGCATTCTATCATATTAGCCATGCACGCTTTCAGGAAAGGAACGAGACGCAAAGGCCTATTAAAAGTCAGATATGAGTGATGGGAGGCAATTATCTGACATTATTAACTACGTGGAGCCTCACAGGATACAAATCTCAACCATTTGATAAATGATCTTTGAGTTGGCCTCGTATAACACCACAGGATGTAATCTCCATTGGCCGTGCTAACACAGAATACGCCAGGTAAAGCATGGCATGCGGTCTGGTTATGGGAGCCATTGAGGTGGAAGTTATATTGACATTTCTGAGGGATATGCTCTGCTTCCGGGCCCACTTGGTAAGCGATAGCATCATGAATAATTTCTGGAATGTCTGTCTACTCTACAATAAGAAATCCGTGCACGACAGGGAGAGGCAGAGAGGCAGAATAGATAGTTAGGTATTCCATATGAAATGAAAACAAAAAGTAGGGGAACTCTCTCCAGTGGCATATAACGTCTTAACTCAACAAAAGCAACTTTCCTTTAAAAATCACCTCTATATATTTAATGAATCTCCTTATTACCCTGTATAGCAAACAAGAGGTGTTCGAAGGTGCTAATAGACCTAAATGCACCTGGACAAGGACAAAGCATCAAAGAGCAGGCAAGAGTTCCGCAGAGGATCGAGGAGGGAGGCACATGATCTCCATTCAACCACTGTTCATTCATTGAACTCTTTGTGGCACCCTTGTACCCCCCAAAACCAATCGTCAAGCTGTTGAAACCATCTATCTGGATCTCACTGCACCAACTTGAGAGAAAAAAATAAGCTAACCTTTAATGCTCATTAAAATGTCAAAAATGGATAAAGAGCAAATCATCTGAAGCCAGCGTATTCTCTAATCGGCCAATCACATTCTGCCTTGGTCTCCCTTTAGAGTAACAGCTGCTAACGCTCCGTGGTGGAAATGGTGCGGGTGAGATTTCTGCGGGGTGCTTGTTAACAAGCGCTATAGGAGGCCAAAAAAGCTGAAGCGAGGTGGCTTTGGTTGGCTGATATAATTTGCTCTAATGAGCTTGCCCAGTGTGAGCTGCTGGACACAACGTGTGTGTGTGTGTGTGTGTGTGTGTGTGTGTGTGTGTGTGTGTGTGTGTGTGTGTGTGTGTGTGTGTGTGTGTGTGTGTGTGTGTGTGTGTGTGTGTGTGCGTGCAAGCATGCCAGTGGGTCTACTCCTGTGTGATCTCGTCTCCTTTGGTGTCTGATGGTCTGTCCAGCTAAAAAAAGGGATGCACAGCCAAAAAAAAGAGAGAGAGAGAGAGAGAGAGAGAGAGAAAGAGAGAGAGAGAGAAAGAGAGAGAGAGAGAGAGAGAGAGAGAGAGAGAGAGAGAGTGGCCAAAAATCTGTCAAAGGTAACTAGGCAAACCGTAGGGGCGCTGGCTTCTGAGATGACATGTGGGGTGAAGGACACACCGGGGACAGAATCACAAGCTCAGGTGCTGTTGTGGTGAGACGTTCACCAATCCTAGCAGGTGCCCAATTTTGAAGGAAATCCCGTGAACCATTTCATAGCATTAACACTGGCAACTGACAGGAAGGGCGTGCCACTTCAAAGAACCCCGACAACCAACTGTCGGCGACTGTTGTTTTGTGTGGTTTTCAGTTTCAGACGGATTTACACAACCGAATTTGAAGGAAGGAAAATAGTGAAGCTAATGGCTAGACCATCGCCAACATAATAAGGGAGGTGGAAAGAAGCAATCAAAAAAAAGACAAAAACGGTTCTTTGTTTGTCAGAGCGGTAGTTATTCAGACATATGCCCAAGGGCTGTCTGACTAAACAAGAAAACAAGAGGTTGCATTTTTGAGCAAATGAATGCATACACAGAACTAATAATATGACAACGTCCTTATTGGTGCACTCTGCTGACTCACTCCAAGTATCACATGCAGACAATTAAAAAAGAATTAGTCCACGGGGTGCAAAGACTCGCATCAAGTCAGAGCAAAAGTACAGACATATGGATTTCACAGCTGTAATAAGACCCTTCAAAGAGACATTTTGTATATTTGCTGCGCTTGTGAATCAGTTGGACACGGATAGTGGCATGAATAAAGAGAGGTGCACCTGGAACTTCCTCATAAGTGCTGTTTGGCTGAAATTGAGGCGAGATAGAGGTGTCTTTCGTAGCCCATTTTGAGAGGGCAAGAGGGGTCAGACGAGGGAAAAGGTGCACTTCTGCAGGAAACACTGTTGGCACAGGAAATGTAGCAATGAAACATTGCTACTCGAGGCATAAGGAGAGAGAGAACTGAAAGCCTGAGGGGTGGAGTGTGCCTAATTTGGGCCTCAAAACGACCCAACCGCTCTGTCATGATGGGTGTCAACCTTGATGATAGGTTGGGCGACAGTTGTGGCTACATCAACTTTATCGACTACGTCAACTTCATCCAACTTCTTCAAGTCCCCCCAAACAACATCTGCATGACAGCATGCAAGCTGTCTTTTGATGAATCACATCGATCGGAGTTCAGAGCAATGCAAAACAGGCTCCATTTTAAAGCTAGTGATAAACATTACAGGGGCCACTCAGAAACACTGTTGGCCAGAAGGTGTGAAGCCATCTCATGACGGCTGTGCTTTGTCAATGTGCAACGCACACCACGTGGCCATCACAACAACATCGATTGCATGTTATTATGTCTGTCCACCTTTACTTCGGAAATGGCTTAGAATCTACACCCTGTGGTGGCAAGTCATCAAAACGCCTGAACATTATCTAAGGTTTTCTACCAAAAGCTGGGTTCACAGTACCTAAAGAATATGAGGTACAAACGAAGACTCCTGATAGTTTTGTTGACTTGGGATGTTGCATTGAATCGTTGACCTTGAGAGAACATGTCTGGCTTCATTCTCTCTGATAGAGGAGCACGCGTCACAACTTAACCAGTGAAGGAAGATTTTCCAGGGTGACTAAGGCACTCAGAAAAAGGAGAATCTGGTCACACTGTCCCCCTTTCTCTGCTTGTGTTCCCTATTTTACTCTTTCCTTTCTTCTTCTTTGCGTGAATGTGTACTGTTTTCTTGACACGTCTGAGTCACTAAAATGGCTGAGGGGTGTTCTGGAGCCTTGAGTTTATAGCTGAAGAGAAAAGCTTTTAGGCCAGGCTAATGCTAGATGGTTTTAGCTTTGGGGTTTATGTGTTGCTCCTACTGGTAACACTTAGAAATGCTCTCTCTCTCTCTCTCTCTCTCTCTCTCTCTCTCTCTCTCTCTCTCTCTCTCTCTCTCTCTCTCTCTCTCTCTCTCTCTCTCTCTCTCTCTCTCTCTCTCTCTCTCTCTCTCTCTCTCTCTCTCTCTCTCTCTCTCTCTCTCTCTCTCTCTCTCTCTCTCTCTCTCTCTCTCTCTCTCTCTCTCTCTCTCTCTCTCTCTCTCTCTCTCTCTCTCTCACACAAAGCCAAAAAGTACATATGCAAATGTACGGATATTGACTGTTCTCGAGTTCGTTTCCCCTGTCCTCTTGTTGAAACAAAGCGTCCATTCCCCTAGCTGTGAACCAACACAATAAAGCATAGAGCCCAGGCCAGCTGCTGGGGCAGTCCACAGCGCGGCTACTGCCAAGAGGCTGACACCGAGCTGGCACCGCCCAAGAGGCTGACACCGAGCTGGCCCAGGCAGAGAGGCTGACCTACTGCCCTACTGACAGGACAGGAAAACAGACACACACACATACAGTCACCCAGCACACTTACGCCTCGTCCACCATGAGCAAACACACCCTCACGCTTCCTCAAGCACAGTTTAAGGAGGACCATCTGTGTATCATCTAGCTCTGCCCTCTCAGAGATTGCTTTGTTCCCATGGACACAAGAGAACCAGGAAGTGTGGAAGAAAACAGTCTTCAGAAAAGAGTCTTCAGGTTATTTTAGTACATATACAAACAGGTTGTAAGAACGTAAGAATGTATTCCAAAAAAATAGAATGCAAGCACTGACAAAGGAAGCATTACTCGTTTGTAAGTGGACCCTCGAAGGTAACTACTATAATTTGCTTCAGATGAGAGCGGTGTCCAAGAACATCCACAGAACACAACATTGTTCAAAACAGTTTTATGGCTTAGTATGACCAGGTGAAATTGATGAAAGAATTGAGCGAAACAGACGTAATTTCACAGGCCTTACCAACTGAGCAGCCCTGGTCTGGCTGACCTCTGTGAACCATGACAGTGTAGCAGTATTCTTAGAATATGATTAAGAGGATTATGTTACTGTAATAACTAACTCGGTAATCAATAAACAATAAGTATGCAAATTATAATGTGGAAATATACAATCAATTCAACAAAAGTTTTTTTTTTCTTCTAAATATTACATTACAAATAATAATAATTGAATGCATTTGATATAGCACTTTTCTAGACACCCAAAGCACTTTACACTGTGGTGTGGGGTGTGGGGGGGGGACTTACAGTTTGGTCGCCAATGTGATAAAACCTCCGAGGCTCATGGGAGAGGTATACTGCTGGAACTCCCCATCGACAGAAATGACTGCGTGGCGGAGCCCAGAGTAAGAGGTGCACCTGGAACCATTACACTCCCCTCACATAAAAACAAGTGTACCACTACAAAAAGCCCAGCAACAAAGACACGATTACGACCTAAATGGAATGGAGCCCCGCAGTATATCGTCGGCCAGACTTAACTAGGCTGAAAGGAATGTTGCATAAACATCCTTATCAGCTGTCTTTGAGAAGAAAAAAAGAAAAACAGCTCATCGCCTTATTATGGCGGCGGCGTAATTGAAAATGTCTGCCGCGGAATCGCTCACACGACGTGCGGGACCACACAGATGTCGCACAAGCCGCTGAAAGCAGACATTCATCACGTCTGCAGCGAAGGTCAGGCCACATTCTGAGCTGGCTCTGGGGTGATAAGGCAACTGACAAATGATGGAGAACGGGTTTTGTGCCGTTTCCCATGGCTACGTTCAAGCACAGAGGCCCGTCTTTTGTAGGGCCAACGAGGAAAATGGCTGGCCCGCTAATTACACTGCTGCTGTGAGTGAGTTTGGGATGAAATAGCCTTTGGAAAACAACACAGGCAGAGCAGGCCACAGCAAATGCAATTATCTCCCTTTGCCTCGTCCACTTGGAGACATCTGGAAAAGCAGAAGTGGAGTAGCGGGTTGCCCAGGGACTGTGGGGAAAGAGGAGAGCATAAAACGTAACTCAATCAAGTGAACAGAGGACTGCTCCACTGCACACTAATGGAAGTAAAGAAGAAATGGCAGAAAGATTTGATACATAGTATAGCATGTACAGGGATAAAATGTTCCAAAAGGGAAGGTCGGCGAAAACACACTTTGCGAAAAAAAAACTTTCTCACAACCACCATGTTTACTCTTCCGTTTTCACGCCTCTCGTCGGCTCATTAGGGCGATGTGGCCGCCGATGTCAGTCGTCCTCTCAACCAGCACCTCCACCCCCCCACCCCACCCCGCCTCCGCCTACCTACAGATGACAGGTTACCACTAGAGCTGGCCTGACAAGCAAACCTTCCCGACCGGCCTTGGTCTCCTGACAACAGGCTGTGGTCACGCCATTACACGATGGGACCGCCGCGGGCCCCGAGTCTCCGCTCGCTGCCAGATTACCCGCAAGAGTGCTAATTGGCCCCGGAGGCCGTCCATGGGGGCGCGAGCTGCCTGCACCCCGTGGTCCTGTCGCCAAACGGACGCTCGCAGTCCTTATCCGGACTTTTTTAATAGCGTATGACTGTGTGTCAGGTGTAGACGATAATGACCTGGGTTTAGTAACAGCAGGTTTCACCGGGCCGCGACCGCTGCTCTTAAAGACGCGCCAAGGGTGTTCAGAGTGATCGCAATTCATCCTAGCTTAGCATTACATGCTTGACAATGACTAAGGTGGCTCTGCTTGTCTCTCAGCAGGCCCCCACGGTCACTGTTCTGGAGGTCGCTTCTCTAATGAAATGCCAGTGCACCGGTGATGTGTTTAAGGTGGGAGCAGCACAGGCAGCTAGTGTGTGTGTGTGTGTGTGTGTGCGTGCGTGCGTGCGTGCGTGCGTGCGTGCGTGCGTGCGTGCGTGTGAGTGTGAGTGTGTGTGCGTGAGCAAGAGAGGGATTGAGTGTGTCACGGTAGGAAATGGGAAACACGGCTCCAGGATGTGGGATGGCCAAACAGCTGCTCGGGGTCTCCTTCAACATCACTTCCTCTTCACCCGCCAAACAGGAAGAGATCCCCCGGGTCCAGACAGCACCGGTCCGGCCTGCTTCACAGCACTGAAACACTGCCACCTGTCAGGATCTACCGGTCTTCCTCTCTACCCTGTCCCCCTAGATTACCGCCTCTCTAGTTCCTCCATGTTTTTCTTTTCTCAGCCCATCTTTCCATTCCTTTGCTCTCTCCGCCTTAAGCGGCAGCTGACCTTAGAAGACGGAGGGTCGAAAAAAAAAAGGATTGGTTCAAGATGAAGTGAGTCTTCACACACACACACACACACACACACACACACACACACACACACACACACACACACACACACACACACACACACGCCAGCTTATCCTCCCCATTTGATATCATATTTTTTGCCATTACTTTCATTCTTCATTTTTATCTGTGTATCGAGCTCTTGATCCCGGCCTGCCTCGATAGAGAGTAAACTGTTATTATTAGCCGGCTGTAGCGCCATGTCTTTCGTTTCACTAAAAAGGTTGACACCTTCTCCGATGGGCCTTGTCGGCTCGCACCGTTTTTCACACACTCTGCCCTTTGCTTTTTGAAGGACGCTTCACTTCAAGGGATATAGCATCTCCAATGCCGCCTGACTTTGTACCTCTCACACATTCTGTCAATCCCTTGTGGGGCGAAAAATCCGTACTGGTTTTGAGTCTCCTAGGCATCTACCACCGGGACGGAGCTGGAGCCTAAAACTGCCCGTCTTCCTCAAAGTTGACACGCTCGGCGGATTATAACGAATTACCAAGACAAAGCTCGTTATTGATTTCAATCGCAATTAAAGTGGAGATGCCGTGAGGCTACGGCCCCGGGTTCAAACAAACTCATTCCCCAGGAAATCGATCGGGCCTGTGGATAATGAAAGGCAATGGGGCGGCGCATACAAAAACTCCCATTTCTTAACTTATCCTTTCCGAAAGTGGGACACTCCTAGGACTTAAGTTCTAATTAACACTTTGTCAGATGCACTGCCCAGGGAACAGAAGTAAGTTGAGTTGAGCCAGATATATTAGCGGGTCCTCTTCATCATTATGCACAATGCATTGCATGCATATTGGTCATTTACATACGGCTATGCATCCACTCCCGCCGGGCAGAGGGAGAATACAATCAAGGCGGGGAGCACTTCATCATCATAAATTGAGAGCTTACACTTCATCTAACTGCCAACAGAAATATGGAAGGAACATTAACTCTGCTCTAGATGCAATTGTTATTGAGAATGGTGTATGTCTTTGTGCGGGTGTGTGTGTGTGTGTGTGTGTGTGTGTGTGTGTGTGTGTTTTTGTGTGCGTGTGCGTGTGTGTGTGTGTGTGTGTGTGTGTGTGTGTGTGTGTGTGTGTGTGTGTGTGTGTGTGTGTGTGTGTCATCTGTACTAAAGAGATAAAGCAGTTGAGCAAGTGAAGCAATTCCAAATTAATGAAATTATACAGGCAATGGTTTTGATGATAGTACTCGTTAATATTTGATGATTACCCTTTTTGTGACACCCGAATCATATATATTTCCTTATTTTTGCAATTATATTAAGATAAAACTCAGTGAGTCTTAACCGTAACTGGGACATAGGTGATATAAAAAAGTGGAATAGATATGTACAATTATTATTTATACTATTATTATAACAGTATACTATATTATAATATATACAGTGCAAATATACTATATATATATATATATATATATATATATATATATATATATATATATATATATATAGTATGTCATGTATATATAAACACTTTATATATATATTAAATACATTTAACATTAATTAACATTCACTATTTCCCCAGGACTAGCACTTATTTAGAGTTGTGCATGGACAACGTGTGACCCTGGTAGGGCTGATGTCAGCGGGGTCAAGGCTGGCTAAGTTGCTGTCGGTCCCCCCAGGCTCCAGACACAAAGTGCTGCGCTCTACCACTGCTCACATAACTGAGACGACAGACACAACAAACCCGAGTGGAGCTGACTGGGTCCGAGAAGAGTCGCAAGGGGCAGAGTTTATCGTGCGTCTCGTCCAACCATTCCATTCCAAACCAGCCCAGACTTGCATCGCCTTACGTCAGATGGAATTCTCCCCCACCCATTCCCCTCTACCCTCTCAGACTATCTATTCTGAGGATATATGGTTGACCTGCATGCTTACCCCCAAACTCACTCCCCACTTCTCCCCACTCCCGCCTAGTCAGTCTCCTCTTACTGCTAATGATCCAGTCGCATGGAGATTTGGTGGGGAACCTTATGAATAACCCAGTCAGAGATTCCCTGCTGACAGGCTGGTGCTCTCTCTTTTCTCTGGGTTCTCTATAACTCCGCTGGGTCTCTCTCTTCCTTTCTCTGACCTACATTCAGGGATCCAGGCTAAATCTGTGAGCTGCATTGGGGCTCACGCAGGGTTCAAATAAACACAAACTCTGCCAAGGGACATCTCCCAGTATTGGCGGTGACGGCAACGTTCAGCGAAGCTAGTCAGGCTCCTTCTCTCACACTGTGGAAACCCAATTTGCTTTCCGGTCCATCGTGCTTGCGTTCTGTGCTAACTACTTTCTGGTCGTGGGACTTTGTCTTTGTTGGTATTTGCCACTGACACGGTTTTCCATTTCCAGGCCCTGTGCCTGCCTGCACGGACTTGGCTGGAATGAGAACAAACAGAAACACTGACATGGTCTTTACTTCAATTCACCCTGACTAAAAGGAGTTGGTGTTGGCGTGAGTAGGAACTCTGCTTTCTCGCTCTACTTTACGATGCCACAAAAAAAACTGGCTTTTCAGCTTTCACACATTTGATATTTGTTCGATAGAATCTCCTCTTTTTGGTCTGTACGTCTGTCCTTTCGTCTTGCTTTGCTGAATTCATGGCCTTACAGCACGGCTCACACCAAGACAATGAGTGAATTTGTGTGTTCTTTGTTCAATTGAAAGGTTATTCTGTCTGATGAACTTACCAGCCCTTTTTTCCACTGAACTGGGCCGCATTGAAACATCCTGTGATTTAACATCTCAATTCAAATATGCTACTCACTTTCCTTTGTAAAGTCTAATTCACAGGTTCCGATCTGCTCTCCGTTGTTCCTATCAAACAGTTTTCTTTGCGATGGCGGATGTTTGCATGGCTCATGTTAGAACGGGAGTGTGTTGTTTCATGTAAGCATCTGGTACCCTCCCAAAAGGAGCTATTCTGCACACATCTCCCCCTCCTAAACCTTGAGGGCTCATACGCGTTAAGAGTTTCTCCTTGTGAGTCGTGGCACGTCTCCAGCTAATGTGGGCCTTGATCTTATCCCGGGTGGGAGTGTGTTTGTGTATGTGTGTGTGTGTCTGTGTGTGTGTGTGTGTGTGTGTGTATGAGTGTGGGAGGGGGAGGGGGGGGGGGGTTGGTACCCCCGGTGGCCTTGACTCAGCCTGCACCGACCCCTGTTGTGCTAGATGCTAATATGTGCTGGATGCTAATTCTCTATAGCTGCGCCTTGTCTATGACCACTGACATCGCACCAAGGATGCGTCAAACACACTTCCAATAAGGTACCAGCCAAATACAACGGCTTCCAGCGCAAAGAAAAGACAAAAGAGATGTAAAAAAGCAGAATATATTGCAATGCGTCAGATATGACTTACTTCAGCCAGATTAGTGGGCAATACATCCAATGCCATCTGATGATTGGTACACCGATGGCCGCGGTTTCACTCCTGAACAGATTGCATGTAAAATTGCTCCCCTGGAAATCACTTACTATTCATAACCTATCAAATGTGTTTTGACTTGTTTCTATCTTATAATGCCCCAAGGCTATCCTTTCCATCTTTAATTAGCTATTTTTGAGTGAGGCCAGCACACCACCACGCTAGCATCAGGAAGGTGGTGTGACCCAGGAGTCTGGGAGGGGGCGTCTGGGGACAGGAAGGAGACTACCGATTGAAATGATAGAAGAAGAGACAGACATGTTTCATGGTGGTGTCTTTAGCCTGCTTTTCTATCATACGGTGGTTCTATTTTTCTTTCTTTTCCTGCTTTCCAGCCTTTATTTATTATTCTTTTTTTTGTGTACTTAACATACTGCTTTCCTGTCCTACCACACGTTTGACACACTCTCCACCTTATTATCCGTTATACTTTACTTTCTCAATCTTTCTTTGTGCCCACGTGGCTTGGAGAGGACATGGGGAGCTTTGAGACGCATGTTGCTGAGGGGATGTCACATGACAATGGGCACTTACTGATTACGCTCCAGTTGTAGCACCAGTTCCAGGTCGGTGGACGACAGCACCAGTTCTCCGCTCTCCGGATACTGGTCCTGCAAAGGCAAGGAAATAGAGACACGTTCAGTGTCGAGTCCACATACAGTTATAGTTATCAGCACATATGTTGAGAGGAGTCCATTTGAGATCCATCTGGCTTGAAGAGGCTAACAAAATGAGTCAAGATGCGGTTAATTATCAAATATATGTTTCTTATGACTTTATGAACCGATAGTGAAAATACGTACAAGGTTCTCGCACGAGGACACACTCAAAGAGTAGGCTGCTGCAGCTCCATTTTAATTGCATGTTTACAGCGATGTATTTGTGATTCAAGTACATTAGTTACAGTAGTAATGTCAGCAATTATAAAATGCCTTGCCTAAAGTGTCCCCATAGGGCTTTGATATATTTCCTGCTCATAAATCATTAATCTTGGAAGCATCCTTTGAGTGAAAAGGCGGAGCGGATGTAAATACACATCTTAAATGAGCAAGCTTCCTTTGGCGTCTGCCTGCCTGCCTGCCTCACCATATATTTCCAACCAATTTCACTCATGAAAACAGACAGCGGCTTCAGCCCCTGAAATGCTTTGGAACCTGCGAATTGGCTCCACTAGGTTTGCAGGAACTCAAAGCTCTGTGCCAGTCAGTCGGCAAGCAGGGCAGCCTGATAAAATGCCACACAGCGAGTGGGAGGTACAGGCAGGCTTTCAACCAGACTGCAGACGCTTCTCCAAGGAGTCGCTCAGTCAAAAGAAAAAAAAATGATAGAACCTTCTGTAAACTGTACTTATCCATTTTATTGCTGACGCGTTTGGACCCAGAGGAGGCAGATAATCTTGAATTGTGTTTAATGTCAACAGAAAAAAACCCAAAAAGGGTGGGTTGAAGGTAAAAGGAAAACCTTAAGGACAAAATGCTGGTTTTAGAAGTGGGCTTGTTGAAGATGGGTGTATTTATCCTATTTTTGGGGGGTGCCCGGAAATAAGAAAGCACAGACTTCACTCTGAAGGAGAGAAATCTCCAACCAACCCAAAGCAAACAGGCCACTCAGTGTCCCCGGCTGTCATCCTAACTCCACATGACACACGCTCAGTGCATGCTCTGACACAAGGCTAGTTTTGTCTCCATCTCAGCTGAGGAGCTATGATTGGCATTACAACAGGGTCAAAGAGTGAAGGAGAATGACTGTGTGTGTGTGGGGGGGTTTGCATGCATGTGTGTGTGTGAGGCATGTATGTGTGCGTTGCAGTTGTTTGTGGGTGTGTTTGAGAGAGGGAAAGAACACCAGGTTAAGGTTAAAGTAGAGAAGCTAAGGTAACTAGGACAAGAGGAAAAGTGGAGGCAAAAGAGGCAAGCGATTTCAGTGGGTGGAAGGGAGGGAGGGGGGGGGGTGGAAGGGAGGGAAGGGGGGGTGGAAGGTTGGTGTGAGAGAGTCGAGTGGTAAAAAGATTGAGTGGAGAAGATATTGCGTGAGAGTCAGAGTGGAGCTTAGAGGGTGAGATGAAAGGTGAGCGGAAGGTGAGGGTGAGCGATTGAAAAGAGCCCATCAAGGAGAGAGCGGATGTAGAGCCCAGGGCTCTGAACTTAATGTAAGAGATTAAAATGAAAGAGATTAAATATTTAAATGTCATGTCCCCCGTCTAAGATGTTATTGTGCTTTGCAAATTGCTTTGGCAATATGGTTCTGTTGTGCAGTTATGTCAATAAAAAAGTAAAAATTAATATCTCAGAGAAAGAGAGAGAGAGAGAGAGAGAGAGAGAGAGAGACTGGGACCAAACACTGGGAGACCAGCGACAGCACGGTCCTCCTCTCCTTTCAGCAGGCCCATGGTCCACACATGGGACCAGACATGGGACCAGACCAGGAGTGACAGCCCACGCTGCTCACAGGTCCCAGAGACCCCCGGTGTCTCTGCAAGGGCTGCCAAGAGAAGGCAGGCGCTCGGCTTGTGACATGGATGAAAGCCCGACTGATCCACGTACGGGCGGGGAAAGTGACGTGCCAGACCCAGGCAGGGTGACGAGATGGTAATCGGGAGAAAGGATGTGGGGCCGGTAATCACAGGGTTTGGATGTGGGGATCTGTGGATCTTTGATGTCATCTCGCAAACGATGATGACTAAGTCTTATCGGAGCCCATTTCGTACATTAAGAGGCCGTTGTGTCTGAGTCACTCGCTTAATGGCGGTGGAGAGGAGAGGTATAATAATGCCGGTTGGATGGTGCGGAAAAAGATTTTTGCGCTCTCGTGCTAATTATGCTGTCCACTTTGGCGGCGCACGCTGGGTTTGTGTTGGGAGAGAAGACTGCAGGTTATTGTCATGTGTCTGGAGAGCCACACTCAAAATACTTCCATTACGGTCATTTGGGTAAATGGTCTGAATTCTACGTATTCAAAAGGCTGTCTTTTGGATAGGGGTCTTGCCAGGCACTGACCATAACCCCCCTTTAATAATCTAGCCCTATATCACGAGCCTCCCCGCAGATAGAAAAAGTGGCAGATCAACTTTGGAGTGGGACAATATCTCCAAAAAAGAAATGTAAATGTAATCATGGATTGGTGCACCACAAAAGACTTGAAGGATACATCTTTGCAGCTTCCAAGGATGGCTGAGAGGACTCTTCACTTTTCTTTCCGACAATTTGGTCTTATCGGTGTCACAGTGGAAACTAGGCCATGGAGGAGTTGAAGAGAGGAGGTGGAGTCAGATCCAGTACAATTTCCCCCATCAGCTGTGCGCCGTGGAGAAAAGGTGAGAAGGTGTGAGTGGATGGGCTGGCTGGTGAGCCGGCAATCACTTCTGAGCCCCTGAGTGTCTGGCACTGCGAGCTGAGAGGGGGGACGGAGGCTGAGAGGGGGGGGGGGGGACTCGAGAAGGGGGAGGGTGGAGCAGGGATGTGGGGAACGGCTCGAGAGAAGCAGGCAGTGTTCTGAATCACTTTGCTTCCTTCCGGTGAGGATAGCTGGGTGCGTGCGTGTGCAGCGTGTGTGCGCGTACTGGTGGGTGTGTGGGTATGTGTGTGTGTGGGTGTGTATGTGTGCATGTGTGAGTGTGTGAGAGAGAACGCCTGTGCGCGTGGTTAAATGACATGCAGAGCCTCCATAATTAATCTACGTCAAGTGTGTGTCAGAGCAGCTAAAATTAAACAAGTCTTCTCCGAGAGTCGCCGGGAGAAGTAGAGGGTGAGGTGAGGTACTTATTAGGCCTCCCCTCTCCTCCCCCGCTGAAGCAGAGACGAGAGTCAGCAGCCCTCGCCGATCTGTTCCTATACACCAACAACAAAAAAGAGATGGGAGCTCATTGCAATTTCAACATACCCATCAATCAAATGTCAAGCAGCGGAGTGCACACTTAAAAGTGGTGGGGAAATTGCAAAAACACTCCGTCAACAATAGACAGGAATGCCCCTGTGATTTCATCAAAGTAATATTTGCCTTCAAAACGTCGTCCTACCGACCAGTGGCTGATCAAATGCACCTCTGGAGAAGTTAGGGGACTTGCCTGCGCTCCGTCCCCCTGCTAGCAGCGACGTGTCGCTTGCTTTTTCCTCCAACAAAACCCCCTCAAAGACCACCTCACCTCAGGAATGCAGCAGCTGCTCCCCGCTCTCACTCGTCTTATTTTGTCTTGTATCTGCATAAATGTCTGTCAGGCTGGTGACAGTGATGCAGCTCCATGCTGAGACAGACATGTTATCTAGGCTAATTGCATGCTGCACAATGCAGCGCTCT
>JAPMUY010001940.1:182500-199388 GCA_026901105.3 Galaxias olidus | reverse complement strand
CACCTTGAGCTGCAGTCGCCGCTGTCGCTGGACTGTACCATGTAGTAGAGCTCCACGGGGGTGCCCTGGGACTGCTCGGACACCCTCTGCCTGCCGGGCCGGACGCTGGGGGGGCTGAACCAGCCGGCCAGGGGCTCCAGCTCGGCCACGCAGAGCCCCAGCTCCCCCTTCAGCCGGCACGTCCCCCGCACCTCCTGGGTCTCGTGGAAGGCGAACATCCGCACGCAGGGCAGCCGGTGGACGGCGCCGTAGTCGTCCCAGTCGCGGCCGCCCACGTAGAAGAGCACCTGCACCTTGGGCCAGCTGGGGTGGATGCGCTCGCTGATGATGTGGGTGTGAACCTTCCAGTTGAAGGTGAAGAGAGGGGAGGACGGCGGCGCGGAGGAGGAGGAAGAGGAGGAGGAGGAGGGGGGAGAGAGACGGGGCGGGGAGGGGAAGGAGGAGGAGGCGGCGGCGCTGAAGGGCCCGGCGCTCTGCAGGAGCTCGGCGGGCACGGCCTGCTGCACGGAGAGGGGCCCGTAGCTGGCGTTGACCAGGGGCTGCCGGCGCGCCTGCTGGATGAAGAAGGACTCGGTGCGCGCCTGCAGGCTGGAGTTCCTCATCAGGTCCTGGTTGGCCTCCTTCAGGAAGAAAGCCAGCTCGGCGCTCAGGATCTGATAGCTGACGGGCAGGTAGGTAGGGGCGGGGCCGTACCTCTGGAGGCCCTCCAGGATGACACGGCTGTCGGCCCCTAGAAGAGTGACGATGGAGGGGGAGAGAGAGGGAGGGAGAGAGAGAAATAGTGTTATCCTCCTGTTAACCTTTTTAGTTACGACCGAGAAAATACGGAATTGTGCGAGGTTGAAAGACAGAGGCGTGTGTGTGTGTGTGTGTGTGACTGTCTGCATTTGAGAAAGCAGGAGAGAGAGGGAGAGAGAGAGAGAACAAAAAAGAGGTTTGGGTGCGACTGAAAAATGGCCAAAAATGAGATGGAGGGCTTGGTCATGAATCTTTGTCTTAATCTTCAAAAAGTCTGAGCCAAGAAAGAGTAGAATGAGAATGAGATAAAACTCCGGTAAAATGAAGAACAGTTCGACACCATGGGCAGCATAGGAAAAACTCAAGTTAGGGTTTCTATTTAATCTTACTTGCGTCCCGCGAGAATACACTTTGTGGAAAACAATTCCGCTTTCGTGAATCGCTTTATGTACTTGGCTTTGTTTGACGAGAAACAGAACAGTTCCGCACATATCCTTTCATTCCTGGCCTCCTTCTGCTCTTCCTTCCTTAATTCAATCTCTACGCTTCCCTCCGACCGTATTTTGGCTTTCTCTTCGTGTTAATCACACAGTCGCTTATCCCTTCAATCCCCTCCCTCCCCCTTTCTCCTCCTCTCTAAACATGCTGTTCACATCCACGGTTTGGTTCAGAGTCGGGAGTCACACACACCTTTCCATCTACCCTGACACATCCAGTGGGGCCAAACATCCTGTCAAGTAAAGCCCCACCCCCAGAACCAATTCTGTCTGTCTGTCTGTCTGTCTGCCTGCCTGCCTGCCTGCCTGCCTGCCTGCCTGCCTGCCTGTCTGTCTGTCTGTCTGTCTGTCTGCCTGCCTGCCTGCCTGCCTGCCTGCCTGCCTGCCTGCCTGCCTGCCTGTCTGTCTGTCTGTCTGTCTGCCTGCCTGCCTGCCTGCCTGCCTGCCTGCCTGCCTGTCTGCCTGCCTGCCTGCCTGCCTGCCTGTCTGTCTGTCTGTCTGTCTGTCTGTCTGCCTGCCTGCCTGCCTGCCTGCCTGCCTGCCTGCCTGCCTGCCTGTCTGCCTGTCTGTCTATCTATCGATCTATTTATTTATCTATCCCTCCATCCAATATCCAACTCAACAATTTCCTGGTTTTACTCTCATTTGTCCTTGCCTCCTGCTTCTCTCTCTCCATCTCTATGCAACTCTCTCCCCATCTCATCTCTCCTCCGTCTCCCGCTCTCCGGCCATCAAGCCCAGGAAATTTGGGCTGAAAAGAGGATCCCGGGAGAAGCCATTGATTTCCCGTCGCGGTCGCTCCGTGCTGCAGGGAGACGCGGCGGTGATTTGTGACGCCCGGTGACAGCCGGGACGATGAGCGTCTGGGCCGGCCCGCGGGGGGCTAGCCAGGCCGGGACAGAGAAGATCAGAGCAGCACACAGCTCTGGAAAAGCAGTTTAGGAAATACTGAGGGTTATAAAGCACCGTGTCTACCCAAGACTAACAGAGACATGCGGCCCTATGAAAGATGGCCGCTGGTCGAGTTTTAGCGGGAGAGCGACCACGACTGTGTGCTGAGCGTGAAATAATAGTTGGCTGGAGGGGAACAGAACAGATGCTTATTCCTCTGCTAATAGCTTGGCTGGGGGGAAGTTTGTTTCTTCAACTATGTGTGTGTCTGTGTGTGTGTGTGTGTGTGTGTGTGTGTGTGTGTGTGTGTGTGTGTGTGTGTGTGTGTGTGTGTGTGTGTGTGTGTGTGTGTGTGTGTGTGTGTGTGTGTGTGTGTGTGTGTGTATGTGTGTATCTCTCTCTCTCTCTCCGAAGACAAAGATGTGGCAAACTGTCCTACTTTCCATACTGTCCCATGACAAAGAGTAGGGAGGAAACACAACTTAGCAGGGGAAAGAAAATAAAATGTTAAGATCTGGACTGCACACTGCATTTCACATCATTACCCTTGGGACACGGAAAACGCTCCGGCAAAGCCCCACGATTTATCCCCTTGCGAGTCCCACTTGGGCTGGCAAGAGCATACTTTCATGTTTGTGGCTGCTTTACTTGTAGAATGACATTCGGAGGACTGTTTATTCAAATTAAAAACTGGAAGATTTGTGCAGACAGCCTAAGAGCCAGAGCTAATCCTGACAGTGTAATGTAAAAAAAAATGCTCCATGTAATGCGGGAGGATTCTCAAAAGCATCTATATAGTCACTGGTGTACATTTGTTTACAAAGATGTATCGCAAAAACCTCCCGTTGCCCCACTAAATATTCCAACTGGAACATACAGTACCCATAGATGATGGAATAGGAACATACAGTACCCATTGATGACGGAATATGGAATAGGAACATACAGTACCCATAGATGATGGAATATGGAATAGGAACATACAGTACCCATAGATGATGGAATATGTAATAGGAACATGCAGTACCCATAGATGATGGAATAGGAACATGCAGTACCCATAGATGATGGAATAGGAACATACAGTACCCATAGATGATGGAATAGGAACATACAGTACCCATAGATGATGGAATATGGAATAGGAACATACAGTACCCATAGATGATGGAATATGTAATAGGAACATGCAGTACCCATAGATGATGGAATATGGAATAGGAACATGCAGTACCCATAGATGATGGAATAGGAACATGCAGTACCCATAGATGATGGAATAGGAACATGCAGTACCCATAGATGATGGAATAGGAACATACAGTACCCATAGATGATGGAATAGGAACATGCAGTACCCATAGATGATGGAATACGCTGTGGGTATATGTTCTCTGTGCCCGGGGTACAGCTAGCATACTTGTCAACCCTCCCGGAATACTCACGACTTTCCTTGCCACAGTTCTCTATTAATACAATTTTCTGTATAAAGGACCCCCAGACCCCCGCTATTGTTTGGAAATCCTCCCAATGTTTGAGGTTTCAAGGTTGGCAAGTATGACAGCTAGTATACTGTAATCTAATCTGTAATCTAATCAGTAAATCTCATTAGTTAACCTTTCTAAAAAAAGCATGCAAACCGATTGCCTTAAACGACCAATTAGTAAGTACAACATACAATTTCTTTTCCACTTTACTTGTTTCTTTAAAGGCAATCAGTTTGCATGCTTTTTTTAGGTTAACTAATGAGATATGACAGTATAGGCTTGACTATTGAACATTCATCTTTGCGTTTGGTCTTCCAGATGCTTTTCTTTCTCTCTTCCATGTTCTTATTTTCCGTAGCTCACAATTCAAGCTCACAGTAGGCCTTATTTGTAACGTATAATTACACCAATGTTCTTCTCAGTGGCACACCAGATGTCTATACAATAAGTACAAGTAATTTTTTCCAACATAATATTTTACATAAGCCCGGTACTGACCAACGATTATAAACGTTGGCTTGCAGAACAGGGACAAACTGTATTTTCTTATGGCATATTGCATAAAGGCAGTGCCATTATTCAGCCTATTATGATTCCAACCTTTGAAAAGGGAGACCTACTAGACCCTAACAACAATAAAGTAGAGCGAAATTACAATCAAAGAATGCGAGTGAGCAAAACATAATCGTTTGGCCTGACACACTAATGATGGACACCCTGTTTCAGTAGTTTTTGTTACTGTACTCCTTAAAAAAGAAGAATCCGTTGGCCTAAATGGCCAAAATGCAAAGTACACAAACAATCGTCTTGGAACATTACATTGAAATGGTCCGTCGCCTCCTCTGAAACTCTTTGGACTGGAGGAAGCTGTATGGGTCCACACCTGCTCCTTGCTCGATAGTTACCATGGTAGAATGGAAGGCGACAGTTCAAAGATTGTGAGGGCAAGGAGAAGCGAGACACTGACAACACCAATCAGTCAGTCCGTTACCTGCACTGCCACAACAGAGACCAGATCAAATAGACCTGGCTGAGAGGTAGACAATCAAATTACACTACGGGATCAAAGTCAAATAAGTAGGCTGTGTCTCGGGTAAATCAACTCAACAAAGAATTACGAGACCAATTAACCTAAAGGAACCCTAACTCGCAAAGAGAGCAACGTCCAACTTCTACATGATGAAATATTTTACATAAGGACGCCCCCAGGCAGATGAATCACCGTCCTCCGGCTTGGAGCACCAGCCAGCTGAGCTGAAGCCAAGCGCCATGGCAACCCCCCTCTGGCTGCCTCCCGACGTCTTTCCTCTTTTCGAAAGATTGGGCCTCATATCCTGACCTCAGAAATAATTAATCAAACAGGTTCTACTCTGGGATGAGCGGAGGGTAAAGGGAGAGCGAGAGGAGAGGGGGGAAGTGGTGTGCAGAAGTTTTTGTGGTGGATGAAAACCCATGTTTTAAGCAGAACGGAAGCTGTGCGTGCCCCATATGCCCCTGGCAGCCCACCCGTTTACACCAGAGTGTGGACTATGCCGGCTTGTAGTGACATCTTCAATTGCAGCCAGACAAGACTTTAGCCTGCTTTGAGTCAGACGTACAAGCAGCTTCTTCTTATGCCAACAGATAAAATATTGTTTTGGCAATAAGGTTGTACAATATAACTTCAACGGCTTACCGATTCCCCCATCGGTTATGGTAGTTAAAGTAATCATAAAAGCACTCTGAAAATTTTATAAATTATATAAAAATTTACACTTATGCCCTGAACTTATTCACTCTGCCTTAAAGTTACCGAAGGAGAGCTACCTGAGACGCGAGTGGGCAGTCAGAATGAGAGTTTGTTTTCAAAGGAACGTTGCTAGTAGTTAAGAGTGAGGCTCTTGAGAACTACCTTACTTTTATCTGTAGGGGTTTAGTCTATTAGAAAATTATACGGCAATTCGTCGCCAGAGACACTTCAAAGAGCAGGCGTTCTCTGCAGCACTTTATAATCCTTTTTGATCTGCCAAAAAGTGGGCCCAATAAGTATATTAATCTCATATTTGTTTGGATTGTATTCTGAATTCCACACCGCACAGACTGATGATTTTTTTTTAATGTACAAGGTACATTTGTCATTTGCAACAATCAGCCTATCCAAAATAAAAACTTCATTGGCTGCAAATGCATTGAAATATCATTGCGCACATCCACATTGGAGATAAAGATTTGTCATGTACCTCACAGATATCAATGTGCGTTTAGGGAGGCTTTAAATCAATGTGTTATAATAGAAGGCGTTAAAGCAAATGTATTTGTGCATGAAGTAGCTCCTGCCTCTATTCCTTCTTCTAATCTTCCTGTGAAAAGACTGTTCAGTGGAGGAAACGCCAGGGGACCGTAAAGCCACCATCAGCACAGAAAGATGGGAGGAGGGGAAGCAAATTACTCTTTATTCAGGACGCAATGGAAAGGCGGGGTTCTTGCATGGGTCCTTAAGGGCACGTTCTAAATGTCAGGAAAGGCTCCGTCGGGGACAGAACTAGACTGGCAATGAAATCAAAACGGAAAAGTGTACTTAAACCTTTTTAAACATTACTTTTGGTCAATCTCTATAAACATATGCCGTGTATAGAATGTATTTTTTTTTTGCCACGAAGGCTTTTGAATGCATGACTGAGTCACACATGAGAAGTGGCCGAGCTCTTACAAGAAGAGTACACGTAGACTATTACATTTCATTCTAAGAACACTTAACTTAAACAAGTATGGGCTTTAATCAAATAACAATGATTCAACTACTCATAGCTAGGCTAGGCTTTCTTTTCTCCAATAAATGGAGTTCTGCTCCTACAAAAGGAAAGAAAAAGGCCACCAAGGTACGCTAGTAATTTCGAGCATTTTGCTGACGCGACAAAAGCAGCGGCGTCAAGCCACGATGCTTATGCCCTGTAAACAGCTGCACCTGAGGAGTGCTGCGCAGCACGCACCCAGTCTCATCTCAGCCTCAAGGGGTGACCAGGCTGAACGCCGTGCCATAACTCAGCCTCCGTAATTGGAGTGCCTCTGGCTGGAGGCCCTGGTGGGCTCGCGGCTCCCCTTTAGTCTGTGGCCAGCCTTCCCAGCCGCTCGTTAGGGGGGGCAGCGGGGTCGCCCCTGGGTGATATAGGCGCGGCCGAGGGAGAACAGATGAACACGCTAATCGCTCTAAGTGCCCTCCCCATGTAACCTGACATAGAAGAAGACAGGGGAGCAGGTCCGGAGCAGGGGGACGCGCTCCCTTCTCCAGAGTTAATCCCATCACTTAGAGGGCGAGCCTCGCCACATCTTTCATCGCCTGGGCACACATTCATATAGAGAAAATCAATATGGTAAATCATATTTTGCCCCCTCGGAAGAAAAAAAAGAAATATGGAGAAAAATAAGACTTTGTGGTAGAGGCCCCCGAGATGGATGAGGTTAGCCTAATATCTTTTATGGACATCAGAAATAAGTCTTCGGCTTTTGTTGTTTTTCTTGCCGAGGATGACAGACATGGGTTGATTTCACACTGAGAACCCCTCAGGGCTTTTAGTACTGAATACGACCATGGGAATTGTAACATCCTGCCTCTGCTTTATTCTATCTCTCTCACTCTGTCTCTCTCTTTTCTCTCTCTCTCTCTCTCTCTCTCTCTCTCTCTCTCTCTCTCTCTCTCTCTCTCTCTCTCTCTCTCTCTCTCTCTCTCTCTCTCTCTCTCTCTGTCACTCTCACTTTTTCTCTCTTTCTTTCTGCCTCTCTCTGTCTTTCTATCCCGCTCTACTTTCTTTCTCTCTTTCTCCCTCTGTGCATGTCTCGCTGTCTCTCTCTTTTCCTTCTTTGTTGTCTCTCCCTCCGCTCCTTTCTCTTTCCCAATCACCCCTTTTTCGCTACTCTGTTCTCCTTTGGCCATGCAAACACAAACAGGACATCCAATTACAAATACTGATAGTGGCAGGCAGCGACGCAGTCTGCCTGAACCCACCAGTGACAGGCTGTCCGGGTTAGGTGTAGAGAGAGCTGTAGAGGGAAATAAAGAGAAAAGGAGATATGAGAAAGAGAGGTAGATACGAGAAAGAAGGATATAGAGTTTTAAATCCACAGAAACAGGATCAAACATGGTGACATTCCTAATCTCTGGAATGGTTTTGATAACGAGATCACTCAAACCATACAGTGGTCCGTCATCTAAAAGGAAACATAAAGCCAGAACTCCAAGATAGAAAACACCACCATGAAAGACAGGCCAAAAAAACTTTGACATTCAACTATAATTCTTCTTTATTCCACGAAGGAATATGGTAATTACACAAAAATGTCATGAGCTAAACGATGGCGAAAAAGCACTTGCTTGTTTCTTGTTGCTGTTGATTCTGCAGCAAAACAACCTCAATTAGAGTGCGGAGGTAATTGCTCGGAGAACGGGATGCTAAAAATCCATCTCTTCTATTTCCTTGTTTAAAAAGAAAATGGAATGCATTGCTTGGGGAATTTTAGGAAACACCAATGAAGAAGAAAAGACAGCAGTATCATTAATCAGACTTGGCTGGGGAAAACTATCCCAGCAGCTGCCCAACCGCTCTTTATCTGCAAGGCAACCATTTCTTTGCTACTCAAACTTTGCAGGGTTTCGCTCTCCTGGCGCGGTTACTGCGCAGTGAACAGTTCTCCGGTAGTTGTGCGAGATGGGGGCCCAGGGAGGGGGGACGGGGGACGGAGGCATTTCATGCTTTAACACACATTGGGGACCTGAATGGGCTTTTTTATGACACTTCAATCCTGTCCATTGCCCGTAGACCTGATGGTCTGTAGTGCTGAGTGGCGGGGAGAGAAGGGTGAGGGTGACGGGCGGGGGGGGGGGGGACAAAGCGGTGTCGGGGGGGCAGTGGTTCTCCCAGGCTCACAGTCGTTTAAGGGGAGAGGAACAAGCGGACAAGGGATCTGGCAACGTAAAGACCAAATGTGCTGAGCCGAGCGATGCAGCCGTTAGCTTGTCCCACTGGGGCCCTGCAGCAGCAATTTAAAGACTTCAACTTTTAACCATATGGGCTCCGCGGCTGTCACTTAGGCCCCGCAGACTGCTGGGGAGAGCCCAGGAGGACTCTTCTCCTTTGTGTTCTCGTGTCAGGGCCAAATAATCGTCAGGTCTGGACGGGCTCTAACTCCGAGGCTTCTGCAGATTCAAAGCGAGTCCAAAGAGAGGGGTGGGGGGTGGGGGGTGCAAGGGTGGGGGGGGGGGTTGGAGGGGTGGGGGGGCTGACAATGACAGATTACAAGGGACTGCGCTTTAGATTTAGACTGAGGAGTCTCTGCGTGTCATAAAACCCTAATGGTAATCTCATCCAACGCCAGTCCATTGCAGGTGAATTGCATTGCAGTCCATTATAGCCTCGGGCAGGATGTTTCTTGGCAAATAAAGGAAATTAGATGCAGTGAATTGGGCTAGAATAATGCAATGGGCCGGGGCAACGAGCAGGGTGAGTAATGTCTTAGCATTTAAAACCAAGGGCATATTGTTATGGAGTCAATGGTCCTTGAGCATTAAGTACTGCAGGCTGATATACAGGGATTCTAATGTCTAAAAGTGAACCAAATAAGTGCTGTAGCGTTACACAGCTGTGAAGAAGAAGAAAAAAAAACATAAAGGCTAAAGCACACCTGGCGCCGAACGGCGCGCGTCAAAACAGACGCTCTATTGTTTTCTATGCACTTCCCCCACACCGGCCGCCCAGCTACACTATACACGCCACAGTCCTATTTCCGCGCTTGAAAACAACGAGTTTAAACGTTGTACAAAAACACACCACTTGATGAGTAAAACATTATCTACCTATACCTATGAAATATCTATACATAAATAAGAACATAGAAAACATAGAAAATCAATGAAAAACAAAATACTATGAGCTCCTCTGTGCTTAGCCTGCCTGCTAGGCGCCATAGCAACCACATCCATTTTTTTATGGTACACATTTTTGTAGTATCATATGATGAACTTAACAAAAGTAAGCATCGCACAACTTCTTATCAGACACATAGAAAACACTGGTATTCCAGTTGACGTACTGCAGCGCAGCGTTTCCTGTGTTGGAGGCATCACTTGACGCGGGCCAAACGATGCGCCGCGGAGCTGCGGCCACGGTGTGCTTTGGCCTTTCACTTGCTCCAAACACTGCCAGGATGGCGTATGCTGAGCTGTTAAGCGATAGACACTTGGTTTGGAGAGAGACTAATGTGAAAAAGAAATATTAATGGGCCCTTATACTGTATTTTATGAAGTGCACGTGACCACAGCAATCAGTGAGGTTCTGTGTGATTTCCTTGAACAAGTCCCACTACAAATTGTTCATTAGCTTCTTGGTTACAGTAGCAGCAGGGACTCCATAAGCATTAACGCCAAAGTACATACTTATTGATTGTATTCAATGGGTCTTCAGTTTACAAGGGAAGGATGAAAGGCTTTGTTATTCAAAAGGACACTTCTGACTGACTCGGGTATAAAAGTATGAAATCCAATTAAAATGCTTCCACCTCCCTTTCTTTCTGATTGCTACTTAGCAATGCTTCGTACCCAAACCAGAGAGTTACAATAAATGTCCTCTGAACCTTTTCCATTTATAGCGAGGAAAACAAAACGGAGCAGAGGAGTAGCTGACGCTGCCGTGCTGATTTCTAGCACTGAGAAAGCAGTGCAATAAAAGAATGAGTGTCGTGTTTTGTTTTGGTTCATGGAACGTCAGTAGAAAAGGATGAAAAGGATGACGATGAGAACGCTCCTCCTTTGTGAGAAAACATTAAGACGGCGAATCATGCGTCTGTTGAATAGCCATCATAGACAACAACAAGGATGATGGCTGTCTGTAAACAAGGATAATATAATCTGGAAAATATGTAGTTAGCGCACTCATACTCAATAAAGCAATGAAGGAGACAGCGTATCGGATGGACCATGAACAAAAGTGGACTTAAATCAAAGGCACTCCATGTGCAAGGCAATGAAAAAGGATCATCTGTGTAAAGTAGGGCCCCATAGAGGGATATGAGGAGTGTAAGAATCTGTAGTGAAGCATTCCGGGGGTCCAATCATCGCTATGACGTACAGTACATCAGAGTGTGTACCTCATGCTGAGAAGAAAGTAGCTCAGGGGAAGTGCATAAAGAGCATACAGGCCTCATACCACGCAGAGAAACTGCATTTAAAGAGAGCACTACATGTACGTACATAAGTTTGTAATGGAAGAGTGTGTATCTGTGGGCGTGCGCAGGTGTGTGTGGCTCAGTTTGTACATGGATACTGCGTGTGTTTGTGTGAGTGTCTCAGTTTGTGCATGAATATTGTGTGTTTGTTGCACACTCTGGTAGCCCTAGGCCTATTCAGTAAACAGAAATTCATATTTTAGGCATGTTCCGGCCGTAATATAGATGATCAAAAGTTTTGCCTCCAAAGCCCTTTAATATCAGCGAGACTAGTCTGAGTGTATTTCTAGGGCCAGGTAAGTAGTGATGCGCCACTGGCAGAGAGAGAGAGAGGGAGAGAGAGGGAGAGAGAGGGGGGATTGTGTTGATTGGAAGGACTGTAGGTGGGGGAAATATGCCTCTGACAGCGGCAGGGTGATAAACAGCGCAGAGAGATGGAGTCTGCTCTGTGATAGCCCAGAGGAATCCATTGGGTTCTACTGGGGAGGGGGCAGGCATTTTCTGGTGCCGCTCAGAAAACTCTGAAATGAAATGAACTTGATGTCTTCTCTCCTCGCATGCAGAGCCTGCGGCACATTTTGCAAAAGCCATATCCCTCTCCCCCAAAGCAACCCTGAGAGAATCTTTGGAGTGTCACTGTGTTTCCTTGTGGGGGTGGGCGGGAGTTAGTCAAAGTAAAAGAAGTAGACAGAAATGGTCCTGGCTGTCATTCAATTTCTGCTATGAGAACATTGGCGTAATCAACGGTATCTAACCGTCTCTATCCGCATCTTCCTAACGTTGTGAGTTACAGCAAAGAAAACGTTTAGCTAGATAATTACCTTGTGCTTGCCTCACGTTTTGCTGAGAAAAAGCTTTTTAGAGAGTTTCTTCCTTTTTTTGTTTCTAGCCATAAAATAAGGAGCCGCATCATGAAACATGTCTGTACCTCCTTGGTCCTCTTTAAAAAAAAAAGAGTGCCTCTCTAGGACGTCACTGCTGGTTAAAATATGGCTGCCAACTGCACCCAAGGTTACATGGCAGATTGAATAAAAGAGTAAATCCACCAAAGAGATTAGCAACCAACATCCGCTTCTAGTTAGGTTAAAGGTGAGTACTTATGCATTGTGGTGTCACTCCGACATCGGAAGAGAATTGTACTTTGTTTTTCTAAGAACCATTGGTATGCTGTAGCTAAACTGTAGCACTAAGCATTTTCTCTAACGTTTTAAAGAAAGACACGTTCACCCACGGAAATAAACTGTGGTTTGATCACATTTATAGAAACATTATTGCACATCAACCAACAGAACCAACACATTTAGTCATTTAAATAAGTCAGGATCTTATTCAAATATATTTCCTTGTAAAGACAGGGAAGTGCATATTGTCTCATTATAGAAGCCCCACCAACTGTATATGGCTTTTATCATCGGCACATAATGGCAGAGCAACCTTTAGTCATGTTGACTCAAGCTATTACAACAAGAGGCCTTTAATGAAAACAAGTGGGCTATAACATACTGTGTTCATTCAAGGAAGACCCTGAGGTTTTGCGTGAAACACAGCATGTGTTCAACATTTATTAATGGTCTCAAAAGCACACGGTATCCCATTCATTTTTCCTTTCTGAAAAATTTTCTAAGAAGATCGCTGGTCTCTCTTTTTTCTCTTTGAGGAAAGTAACAGCACTGACTCATATGGGCACGGAGAAACTGTACTCCCAGAGAGGTCAGATTGCACTGCAGAGAATGGCTGCAGGATATTCTGGCATAAACGTATCCGCTACTCTGGGTTGCCGATAAGAGGCATCGTGCCATCAGCTAGGGAAAGACAAGAAGACTACAGCGAAAACACACCAACGCACTGACATTACATTTCCAAGGTAGGCATCTGGCACGATAGTTCATTTGAAAACAAAAAGGTGTACTCAAAGGTGATCTAAATACGACATTTCTAAATACAAAATGTTCCGAAATAATAGAGCGAGATCAAAAAGAGTGATCAAAAAACTTAAACAAGACAAGTAAAATATTAAGTAGACATGTTATGTTTTGCCTAAATGTTCTCCTGTAAATGTTTTGGTATGGTGCTTCAAATAAAAAAAAAAATTCCATAGAAAAGAAACCTTCTATTAGCTATTAGGTACACATTAATAAAAAAATAAATAAATAAAAATAAACAAAACATTGCAAGTAATGAGGATAACTCAGGAACTCAGAAATTCAAAATAAAATTGTAAGTACTAGGTAATACCCTGTGAATTACTTTGAACAGGCTGTTACGGACGGCAATATAGATTGCTGTTTGTCCGTATGTATTGTGTATTTGGTTTGTTTGTTCCCTCCCTCTGTTTCTCCCCGTTACTATCCTTCCCTATGCAGGTGACCGTTCCCTATTGGCTGTCTTCCTCCAGTCGTCCAGAGTGCGCCAACTGCCGGCCCAATCCCGTGTCTGTCCGTCACTATTTGAATCGCCCGCCGTGCCGGAAGAAAGAGTGACTGAGGCAGCGGAGAGTGACTGGCGTAGAGAACGATTGACTGTAGTAAACGACTGTGGTTGTGATTGAGAGTGTAGTGCTTTATCTGTATTCGTGTGACTGCTAGTCTAGTTTCGATTGTTTGTAGTGTGTTACCTTTTCCTCGTTAAGAACGAGTAGTTTTCTGTTGCACCGTTTTCACCACGTAGCTTTCATTTTGTTTATCCACACCTTGTTTGCACACCGGAGCAGGAGGATAGGTAAGACGCCCGTGGGCATACATTTCTGCATCACGTAGGGTATCAGTTGTGTATTAGATCATTAGTTTAGGGACGGTGCCGCCACCTGTATTTATGTTTGTAAGACCTGGTTAGGCAGTTTAGTTGTTTTGCTCTTTTCTTTCCTTTGGCACCGTTCTGTCCTCCTGACTCTGCCGGGTGTGGCTGTACAATAAACCTCATTATCATTGCATACCGCCTTTTGTTTGTCCCCTATCTTGCACCGCATCATCCACTACACCCTTTTCACTGGGCAGTGTTAGGCCCTACCACACCCTAGACTGTATTCCATCGGAGGGTCGTAACACAGGCTATGGAATTACTTGAATAGAGTAGAAATAGATAGCAAACCAAGGCAAAGTTGCATGCTGAGCGAGCGGTTACCAGCCAGCAGGAATAAAAGTAGGTAAAGTTGGAACACCTCAGGACAAATAGAGAGTTACCTCCTGAGCACACTAAGACCAGCCAGCAGGAATAGAATAAGGAAAGATAGCACACAGTTGAATAAAACCTTTTATATTTTCAATTAGGGCAGCACGGTGACTCAGTGGTTAGCACTGTGGCCTCACAGCAAGAAGGTCCTGGGTTCAAACTCCACCTCAGCCAAGGGCCTTTCTGTGTGGAGTTTGCATGTTCTCCCCGTGTTTGTGTGGGTTTCCTCCCACCATCAAAAAAACTGCAAATTCAGCTGGAGTCAGTCTGTGTGTCCTATGTGTGTGAGCAGGTGTGTTGTAATGTGTTGGGTGAGCAAGTCTGGCAAAAATTGGCTGGCGTGGTATCACTCAGTTGAGTGTTGTGTTTGATAGCTGTCGGTCCATTCGTTGTTCGTTCTGTGTTATTAATTGGCGACCAATTTGTGTTAAGCGCTTTGAGTATCTAGATGGTTGAGATAGTTCAGAAGCTTTACAAAGATAGATACACCTGATATTGAAGCGACTATCTAATTGTTGGCTCTTTTTTTCTTTTTTCTCTTCATAATGAAAGGAGAGAAGAGGGAAGAAGCCAAGAGGCCAAGCCTACAGCATCTAACAGCAAAAGTCAGAGGCTGACAGAGGCCAAGTCCCAAAAGGAACGTAGGAGCTTAGCAGGTAGAGCAGCTATCTGTCTGAAGTCCAGCGTTAAAAGTCCAATCACAAACTCTTTTTTTCTGGGGTGAGTTTTGTTGAATTTGCGTGATTGTGTGTGTGTGTGTGTGTGTGTGTGTGTGTGTGTGTGTGTGTGTGTGTGTGTGTGTGTGTGAAAGAGAGAGAGACAAGTCTTATAAAGTGAAGCTTACCCTGGCTCTAGGAGGAATAGTGCTCTGATGCGCCCAGATCAACAGCTAAGCCTGCTATTATCATTTCAAACCAAATTGGGAGACCCAAAATTATTCTCTGTATCCAAAGTTGAATGACCCCTCTTTGAAAAGACAATGGAGAAGATTGTTGTCTTGGTGTTTACCTCCATCGATCTGACAGAGGGTGGAAGACCCCAGGCAAATCTATCTGATGCCACAGGCTCTTGTCAAAACAAAGTCTTTCCCTCACTTTGATTGGTTTATTATGGAGGAATACAGGAAAAGGTCCCTCATGTTACCAACGAATCAAGAATCTAATTTGAGAGGTCCTCGTTTTGGGCGTACTGCCAACTTGAGTCAAGTCTGGCACACCATGCCAGTAATTATAACTCTCGGACAAAAAGTAATATATTTAACATGAAGTAGTACTTGTATTAACTCTTCAACTCACACATTAGAGTCAAACGATATATACACAATATATCCACATGCAGGGGAGCAGGATTGTTCCCATGGCAGGCCTGGTTCCAAGATAAAATTTAAAGCGGGGCATCTGACATTTTCAAGGGAGCTGTTTTTTTTCCTGCTGGATTGCTTACTAACAACACAGTGACTAATTTGAGGTAAACAACCTATCCTGCAATCTTATCTTTTCTCAAATACCCAGGTCATTTAAAGGAAGCTGAATGTTGTTAAAATGATGTGTCAGTGCAGACCATCACTCATAGTTTAACAAGGTACACAACAGGATGTCCATATAGTGAGTAGACAACGTTTGTGTTTCAGTTCAAAACCGTCACGTTTGAACAAAACTCTACTGACCTGGCATTTTGTTATAATATGGTTATGATTCAAGTTGCTATTCATTTTTGTAGATCTTCATAATACATGCACTATGTATTATACTTTTGGAAGTAATCAATAATTAGAGTTGTCGCTGTTATTTAAGTTCATCATTTGATATTTATATTTAAGATACAATATATATATATTTATTGAAATGTGTTGTGGCATCTAGTAGAATTGGTTAGATAACGTATTGGAAAAACATTTAAGAGTTTCTAAGCTTGTCAATAAAAAAATGTCACAATGAAAATGGATGCATGAGAAAACAAAGCAAAACAAAGCCTTGTTTGTCAAATAAAATCTTGAGGAGAATAAATCTGGGGCCTTCATGTGGAACAGGGCCCCCTGATTATTGTCCTCTTTTACCCCTCTAATCAGCATCTACACCGCGTCTCTTTGATCTGTAGTCTACATTGCAGGCCGCCTTAAAATGGCTCCCTATAATGCAAACCTATTAGGCAAAAAATAATAATGATAACAGTAAAAGCAGATAAGCCTCGCAGGGACATGATAATCTGATGGACTACAGTGTAGGAAACGTGAAGGTTTCCCATTAGAAACCAGGACGTTAACACACCATTTCTGTTCTGAACAAAGTGCTTTTAAAAGTATTAAAAAAATACTCATCTTGCATCTTGCTGGGGAAAATGGTAGAAAGCATTTATAATCTCTGCTATTATTTCTAAGTGGATTTAACGCCACACCGGACATTAAGGCGTCTAGGTATTGTCTCAGACCCCATCCCAGAATTTCACCATGTCAACACTGGCAATAAATAAAAATGAATCATATTTTACAAAATTGTCAAAGAATGAAGTTTATAAGAATATCGGTTTCTCCGTCACCCCCACCTTCCCTGTTTCCCCTTCTGTAAATACCAGTTCTACATGCATGCACAGGTTGTCATGCATACCAACCAAGACACAGTCACAGGGGAACATGTACTTTATTCAACTCATTAAGCGCATAATGAGCACTGGGTCTCTAGAGGAACACACACAAACACACACAAACGCACGTGTACATCCCACCTTCACTGGCGTGTGGTGAGCGCGGCATTGTTTCTGCAGAACTCAAAAGTCACTTCTATACACCATGCGTCTACTTTCATCCTTCATCACAGATGTTCTCCCTCTTTCCCTCCCTTCTCCCCCTCCCCACTTCCTTCCCTAACCCCTCCCTCCCCAGCCAGCGGCTACACCCCAGGGAGGGGGGGGGGGGGG